>JADAQX010000332.1:0-51412 GCA_015476325.1 Cardiosporidium cionae
TTTTAACTTTTCTTATTCGTTACATTGCGTAACCTTTCGTTATTTTTTGTTGAGTGAGTTGTGGCTGGCTTTCACGGTAATGAGCGATGGTGGAACTCTTACGAACCTACAAATTATTTTATTCACATAACTAACATCTTCATAGCTGAGTTTTGTCTATAAATTAAGATTCTAATTCAATTGCTAGTTATCATTTGCTTTCGGGCAATAGGGTATTTAGAAACCACGTTAAGTACCGGGTATATCAAAAATAATTTGCTTCCAAGATATGCTTGATTATTCCTGTGGTTGTAAAAATCTTCTTATACATTTTAGAGCCGTAATTGTACAATTACATATTTTTTGATTGTTTTATGAAGCGAAGCAATATTTACAATGCCGCAGGGCTTTTGTTAAAAGGCTAGTTTTACTTTAATATGATTATCATGCGGCATTTCTTTTAAATTTAGTACCTAAAATTATTCGACTATGATTGAAAAATAAATCTGAACCTTTTCTCAACGGTATACTGGACTTTGAAAGGTTGCAATGATATTTTTACAACCACATTTTCCTACTTTGGTATTAAATTTGAGATTGCAAATAACTCATATCTCTTCTTTTGCATGCAATGCATCATTGTATTGAGCTTGCTTCTATGATTTTTGCATTCACTTAATCTTTCCAAGAGTTTTAATTTTGTCGAATTTCTAACTTGATCATCTTTACTTCCATGGTTTTTGTTCTATCTCATTTTTAAAGTAACTACTCTCCGTCAATAATACTTGTAGATGCACTGGCACAAAATTGTATAGTATGCCAATAGAAGCGCTTGTCATGTAATTAATTGTCTGCATTTTTGAAGATATTCCTTCTTTAGCATTTCTTATTACTTCATCCAGGCATTGCTAAATATGTACGTTGATATAACATATGGAAATGCTACCACTTTAAACTTTAAAAAATGTAAAAAAGTTTGCATACATAACCAAAGAAAATAACGCAAACAACTAAAATACTAGCTATTTCGAACTAATATTAGGAAATTTTGTTGTCAGTATAAAAAATGATTAGGTGTGGTAAAATAGATGATTTCTCAAACAATTCAACAATGTGTAAAAAATGAAAAAATACGTCTAATGGAATATTTGTACAGATGATAGAAAAAAATGATGAAATGAAAAATTTCCTGTGCGTCTATTTTTGCATTAGTCAGAAATTTTTATCACAAACATTTTATCTTGATGTGATAAACGAGATATCTAATTTTGTCTTATTATATATTTGGTAAACGCTCATAGGTAAAAAAACCTAATAAAAAAATGTATTCAAATTTTATAAAAAGTATGCCCAAGCTTTCAAACAATTCTACTCACGAATTTTTGCAACTCTATCAAATGCAACATGATTATTGATCTCCAAACAGAGTATCAATAATTTGAGTATGGTAGCAGCATACACATTCCAAGAAATGCCATTGATATACCTGATTTTCAAGCCAGATCAATACAACCATAGTTTACTAGTGTAGCAAATATAATATGAAATATTTTTCAAGCAAAAAATTTGCAAATCTGGCTCATTACATAGATTCTTCTTATTTAAGAAGTGCTTGTAATAAAGCGGTCACAAAAATTCGCACTGAAAAATAGCAAACTCACGAAAAAATTTCCCAATAAAATATCAAATAATGAAAATGTGTTAGCAAGCCAATTCAACGACACCATTTCTACCCTTTAGAGTATCTAGTTAGCTGAGTTTATTGCTGAGCTACTTCAAATTTCAAATATTTGGTGCGGTGGGGTTGATTGCATAGGCCAAAGTGCCCGTTCCGCCTGTCATTGCTTGCTCGTTCAGTCGGTTTTCTGGAACAAGTACAGCAAGAGAATGCTGAGGCGGTAAAAGCGGATACAAGTTGGTTTGCGGTTGTTGCTGGTTGTATACTGTATTGCCAACACTAGGCGAAGCGAAAGTATCACTGGAATTAGACGGTTGCGGGCTGCTTAGATTTGAATAGAGGGACACGTTTGGTAGGCGGAACCGTGTGAAATTGTTTCTTTTTCGGAAGCAGCAGAGCACAGCACCAAGGAGGATTGTACCGCTTGCAATTATAATAGCAACCCAAAGTATAACCTCCGATGTACCTTGTTTTTCAACTATACCTGTGATTGAACTAGCTTCTGCACCCTTTGTCGTGTGCGTAGTGTGTGTAGTCGTTGTCGTGGTCCTCTGCGGCGATGTAGTAGTGGTAGATGTGCTAAAAGTAGTCACTTTCGCTGTAGTAGTCGTAGTTCGCGAACCTATATTATTGTTGAGAGGAGGTGCGGCTGTGGTTGATGTTGTACCAGAAGAAAACAAGCTGTTTAAAGCATCTAGCAGATCTTGCACAATACTATTTGCAGCAGTCGAATTGGCTGAGATGGTACTTGAACCCGCAGAGCTCTAAACAAGTAATCAAACAAGAAACGCACATGGAAGCTGTACTCTAAAAATTCAGCTGTATTACAATGTCACGAGTTTAGATCACTTTTTGGAAGGTGCTCTATTGAATGAATGATGCGTATAAAGTTTCTATGTAGCTGTGCAATTATTTACCGTTACACTACCGCCTGGCCCGTTGGTCGGTTCCTCATTACTAAGTATGCCATTCACAATGTTGGTAACTCCTGACATTATAAAACAATAAAGAATGAGGCAAAGATAGTAAATTAAGACACTACCGTACAGCAAGCACGTGACATCCCTATTTAAATTTTTTTCGCATGCCAAGGATGACTGAGTTCATGCAAACTACGAAGAAAATGCTTTTTGAGAATAGTTACCAGTCAGGTAACTGTTTGTTGCTCCCGTTACTGCTGCCTCCGCACCCTTCAATATTTCTGTATTTGAAGTAGAGGGGGAATTTGAGCTACCGTAATATAGTGGGAAGGACGAGACTGTTGGAAACGGTATGCTCTAAACCATATCGAATGGAAAAAAATAAAAGGAGATACTTTTATTCAAGCTTACTTACAAATACAAAGAACAAAACAAAGAATGACTTACAAAGTTGAAGGGAGTACTATTTGAGGAATCTGTAAGCATAATGAAATTATTGTTGTATGCAGTAGAAGTTATTGATAAAAACTACTTTGTACTTCCCTTAGAAGTAAAAGAAAAAGCGTGATAAACGTATTTTGCTTTGAATTTACGAAAAACGAGAAAATAATGCCAACAAATTTATTTGTTCAACTTTAACAATAATAGTTAATGTTAATTAAGGCTTTTAATCTAAGACACGTGCATTGAATATTCAGAAAACAAAAAACATTTTTTAGCATTTAAACCTGTTTGGCTGGTAGAAAATGGATTTTGAAAAGTGGATTCAATGAAAGGGCTAAAAGTATCTTTGATCATGGCTGCACCTCGTCCCACCAATGTTGACAGTTTTCCTTGTCTCGCATTTCCTTGGACAGGTTGACTAGCAGGGCTAGTGTTTTTGGAATCATTGCTCTGAGCTTGTCCTGATCCCCGAAGAAATGGCTCAAACAATAAATTTCCACTTGCGCTGGGAAATGGAAGCACTTCGTTAGCTGGATCAAAAACTGATGAAACAGCATTGAGAGCATCCCAGCGTTGTTGCGCATTTACTCCTATAGCCGCTATGAGTACTAGCGTTGTTGCAATGCTAAACAAGTGAAGTACCATTGCAAAATTAGGGTTAAAAATCAACCAGTGGTGTAACAAGTAAAAAACTTCACTTTTCTCCTGACGAATGAATTGAATTCTACAAGTTTATTATTTTTGTTTTCAGTGTCTTTTCTTCGACTTTGTCCACACCTGAAAAGAAACGTAAGGTTATAGAGCTTCATTCATAAGAAATTGCGCTTCTGAGGTAAAAAATAACATAAAATTACGCTTCGACTATTACTAATTTTGGTAGCTATTTTAAGTTTTACCTGAGTAATAATTAAAATGTTTTGCTTTACAACTTGATTCTTCCTTGAAAATGCAGTCAATGTTGAATGTGGCTAAAGCGCACAAGCTGTGTGCTTCAAATGAATTCTAAAGTGCAAATCACGTTAGATATTGACGCTGAATATAAAAGTAAGCCTGCTTTGAACGAAGGAGCAACCAAGGAAAATCCAGAAATCTCCAAATGTTCTATTTACACCAATAACATATCATGAAGCTTTGCTTGGACTGCAATGACTTAATAAGGAAGCATCCCTACTAAACCAGTGAGATAATCATAAACTTAACCTGCACACTACTTCAATGAAAATATGTTCTCAAAAGATATTTTTACTAATTTTCTTGTTGAGGATATTTCTGTAGATTATGCAAGCAACGCTTGGCTGAAATAAACCAAATTTCTTTAAAAAATGAAAACACTATTTGGCACACATTTGCTAACAAACAATGTTCCGAAGACAAAGACATGTGCTTTGATCATTTACGCGTTTCATTGCCTGTATTCACCCGCAAGTTCAGGTATTAAAAATGTTCAAGGAAATGCTACTACAGAATATTTCAGTGGGTACACCAGCATGAAGGAAGGTAATTTAGTGTGTTAACTTGTGCTAGGCTCGCTGAGAGGAAGTTTGAGCGAAATCTATTCGATGGGTAATCTTTACTGCGGGAGACAGGAAGCATGTATGCACAGTCACAGTTTTAAGCGTTTATGACGAAATCTCCTTGACAGGTGTAACTGTGCCTACTGATTCCATTTCACTTTTAGGTTAACGCTGAAATACGTTAGAAAATACCTTGAGAAGCGTGTATCACGCCAAAGAATCTCAAGCTGATGCTATCTTGTACATGCTAAAGAGCGTTTGTCATTCGAATAATTCCTCACCTATCGGTAGTAATAACAAAACAGGAACTTTTAGGGTAGGAGTAAAGTTCTACTGCAATGAAAATCGCTGAGCCCTGGCTTTAAGAAGTGGGCTTGAATACAGAATTTATTGTGTGTGGTGCTACTCTTTTACCTCTAATGCCAGGTTTGTTTACAACTTTCAGGCTCCACGCTATGTTTTATTGCGATAGATGCAAATACTTGACTTTGCTTTAATGGTGTATCAAAAGTATGAATGATGATAAAAATAAAACAATGAGCTAACCTTTTATTATGTACAAGTCCATAGTATGTCAGTGCAAAATTATGGAAAAGGAAAATTTTTTCTGATGCTTGCAATTTAAGTTGTTTGTATTGATTTACTCAGAAATAGTGGCACCCGCCTTTATATTTAACTAGCTTGTTTACTTTTTGTAGGACGTCGGTAGATTTTAGCGCAGATACTCATTCAAAAGAGTTGCGGTAAGAAGTCGTGAGAAAGTGTAATTCAACTGAAGATGTTAAAGAATTTGTGCTAAACATAAATAACACTTTCTTTTTTCTAATTTACAATAGAACATAAAATTTCTTGCAGGGCTCTTGAAAATACAACCAAATAAAATAAAATGAAGTTTCTTTTTGATATAATGAAATAAAGTGTTTGCCTATGTAGGTTTTTTAATATACTTCAAACTTGTTTTCGTAAAGAAAGTTAGTGCCATCTGATATACTCGGAAGTTAACACGGATCCAGAAACCCTATTGCTCGAAAGCAAACTTAAAACTAGCAAACCTCAAATAAGTTTATTAATCAATAACTAGCGTCTAAAGTAATTCAAGAGGAAGTAAAATAGCTATCACATTTTTAATGAGCTCCACCAACGCTCTTTACTCATGAAAACCAACCACAAATCACTAACAGAAGAAACTGGACGTTTCACACAACGGAAACGATAAGTAAAAACAAAACTTGTAACCGAAAAGGTCTATTCGCAACTAAAAGAAAATAATTTAACGTAGAAAAACACCTAATTCGATATTAGATAAGAAATTCAAAGAAAATTAATTGTCAGAATAATCAAAGTCTTTAATCAAATGACTAACTAAGTTGTATCTGCATAATCGTCCGTAGATGTTAACTCCTGTTGACATTTGCTGTCCGTGAATGATATAGCAATGTATGCACGCCTTAATGCTTTCCCCGATACGCTATTTGTGCCTAAATTGTTCGGGCACATCACCATCCAACACTACGTCGCTCGTTTATTGTATGTGACATATGTTAAAACTTTTAGGAAGTTAACTTCTTTTACTAAAAACAAAAGGAATTTTTTGAAGTAAAAAAAAAAATTTGGTTTGCAATATCAAGAAATTAAAGAAAATGTGAAAGTACGTTTATATTTTAACACGGGAATTAGTCATAACGCTAGACATACTGTATGTTTCTACTACCTTAAATTACGCTTCCAAGAATCCTGTGTGCTAACGAGTATTTAAGACAACTACTTCTTCATTCTTGTGTTTTAATGTTTTCTTTCCTTTTCCCTTTCATAGCCATATTGTGAAGTGTATAAAATTTAATTATAAGTACTATGGCCTCGCACAGATATTCATTCGTGACGTGCGGTAATAGTGACATTAATAACAGCAACACATGTTCTTTCCCAACGCGCAACCAGCACCACACCTCCAGTACTTGAGGAGAGAACGAAGATATATAAACATTCCTAGACAAACTATGTTTTCTTTTCAAATCCGTTTAGTAGAAATAGGAAGTTGAGTGAGGTAGTTAATTAATGTTTATATATTTCTTTCCTCTTTTCATACACAGTTTTGTTTTTCCCGTAGTTAAAGTTTATTCATAAGTTTTACTTGTAGTAGTACAACCTGCATAGGTACTTATGCGTAAGAATTCGCATTAACTAATTAATTTCACTTATTCATGAAAAGAGTGGGATATGGTCAGCCAGAATCTGTAGAGACCCGCCTTCTAGTAGGTAATAAATAGAAAGTCGTTAATGTCTAATTAATCGAAGGACCCAGATATCCTCTGGTATTGTGCGCGATCATATAAGAATATCTGCTAAAACTTATTCACCGTTAGAATAGAATCTATCGATAGCTAACTCTCGCGGCAGCTGGTTGATTCACTGCTCTTAAACTTAAAGTGTAGATTTTTAAATTGTTAGGATATATTCGTAAGTATTAAAAAAAACCCTGGGAAAGCTTAAGCATAAAACCCAGGAAAAAAAACATCCAATAAAATCCTACAATTTTATATATACATTTTTTCCTAAAAGTTTTTGCGCAAGAACAAAAGACATCTAAGTTTTTTTCTGTCTTCAAAGAATTCACCCAAGCGTGGGCTTGCGATTACTTGCCTTTTGGCAAGTTAAAGGTAAGTTTATTAACTCGCCTTCAGACTCGATAATGATGTCTGAAGGGGTTATTCGTTTCTTGTCTTACTCGAGGCAAACATGCCTTTTATTTATTTATATACATCGGTTTCACTGCGCAATACATTGAATGATCGCCGAGCTGATTTAGGCGCCGGCTTAGTTAATCTCGGTCGGTTAATAAGCCTGTAGGGCTTTACCTATTGCTAGCTTTTACTAGCTAAATAAAATTTTACCTTAATCCGCATAAGGCGGAGCTATGCCAAAATTAGTATAGATTCCGACTCAGCTACTTATACTGAGCCGCTTAGTATTAATTTGAGCTTCTAACTCGTTCTAGAAGCAAAGTTATTAAAATTCCAAAACATAGGAATTGGGTAAGTTAACTTGCGCTGCCTAATGTTTTGGTATCCTCTAAAATTCCCGAATCCTCACCAAATTCAGAATTTTAACTTATATGATATACGGAGGAATTATCCTCGTATATCAAAATTGATTTATAATTACATAGGAGTACTCTAGGCTCCTCTTCAACTAATCATTTTACTTTATCAGATTAGACAATTTTTGCCATAGTTGGGCGTATTTTCGACCCAGGCGCCTTAAAGGGGCTTTGGGCGCAATTGGGCGCCGCAGTACTAAGCCCGTGCGACCAGGCGTACTATTTGACGCCGGGCGCGATATTACCGCATACTCCCGTACGCCTCCGGCGTACCTCAGCTTCTTCTTTTCCTGTTTCGGAACTTGAAGTAGGAGGAGTAAACTTGGGAATTTGATTCCCGTTTCTTTTAGTCGCGTAGGGATAGTTCAAAAAACTTCTACATAGAAAAGATGCGAGCAATTTGACTCGTATATAAATATTTATAGAAGCTTTTCGAGCCTGTGTGAGGATCCCGAGTTAACTTACCGTGTCAGCTTTGGCGCGAAATGTTTCTTTTTGGAAGGGATGTAATTTACACATCCACTTCTCCTTGAATACGATTGTAGACCTTTCTTCGGTTTACATTTCATTCCAATTTATTTTTGATTAGGCCAAGTGATTGAGGTGGTAGAAGCGTTTTAACGTCTTCGGCGCCTTTAGCCTCTCCTGGCCAATTGTGGATTTTGTGAGTACGTAGGGAGATCTTTGATCTACCTCTCCGCTTTTCTTTATTTCTATTATTACATTACTTGGTCATCCTCCAAGTTTCGTTTACATGTGTACATATTTAGTGTTGATTTTACAACCGACTGTTGGATGTGTAAGTTAAGCCTTGCAGCCATCCGGTTGCCTAAGGTAATATTGTTGGTCGACTTTTGCTAACAAACTTTTGAGTTAATTCTTTATTTTATTCATGATTCATTCTTAATTGGATATATTCAGTTTACATGCTTTTATTCATTGTTTTACTTACAGGCTGGAATCTCTATTATGGGCTGTTTAAGGCGCTAAGCTAACCAAACAACTACGCAGGACTCTTTCGGTAAGTTCTTATTATTCATATATAGTTTGGAGAACGTCTTTGGTTCTCATATTTGTTCTTTTGCATGCATTTTTGTATTGCTAAATGTCTTTGAGCACTTTATGCCTTTTATTATGCATGTACGCTTTATCACAAGTTAACTTATCCAAGTTAACTTCTTCAATTTAACTTATCCAAGTTAACTTTTTCAATTGGACTTATCTAATCCGGATTTGTTTGCAATGCTGCTATGGCGGCAATTGCTTCATTTACTCAGGCCTCACTCGAAGCCATTTTTTATATAAGCATTTTTATAAAATCACTCCAGAAACTTGTTTAGTTGGCGGGATTATTTAGCAGGCGCTCCTGTTTTTTGCACATCCACGTAAGTTAAACAATTTGTATTATTTGTATTTGCTTAATTGCAGCTATGGCTGCAATCAGCTTCATTCATTCAGGCTTCACTCGAAGCCACTTGTTTGTATTTATTATTCTTTGCGAATCTTTTGATTTGCCTTATTAATCTATTTAAGTTTCGGCTGTTCTTAGACAGCTTTTGCAATTGCCAACTTAGTTGGCTTAACTTATTTTGTACTGCAATGATGCTGCGGCATCATTAACAGATATTTAATACATAAATTATGTATTTTTAATTCATACTTATTATACAGGTCACATTGGATCAAGTGAGTGGTTTATATTTCATTCTGAGCCATTTTGTGCTACTGTTTTAACTTGGGCGGATTATCGTACCTCTGCCACAAAATTTCATAAACTTTTTGGGTTAAATTTTGCCTCTATTTATTTTTCGAGTAAAAACTCGAATCTTAGAGTAATTTTGTTTAAGGCTTCACTCGGAGCCATTATATGTTAATACCTAAATATAATTGACGATTTAGAGTGATGAATGAATCGTCCGTCCATTCACTGGATTATTGCCTCCAAACTGCATTTTCGTCGATATTAGTGTTTGCCTATGTTGGCGATTTAATAATTAATTTTTGACAAATGTCGTTGTCAATACCGTAGTAATTATGGGCTCAAACTAGCGTTGCTAAAATGTCGTCTAATCATCAATAAGTCTATTTCACTCAGTATTTGATCTGCAGTCTCAAACACCTCGTTTGGTCAACTCTCAAATTGAAGCATTAAGCTCTCGACTAGTAAGTACCGATAAGGTGCGTCGCAGTACGCCTCCTAACAACAATGATTGCCTCGAAGTCGGCTAACAATTGCCGCAATTAACGTGATTTATATAATTATTATAACTGATTTGTTTACGGATTATGCTTAGTACTCTGCGTTATTAAGTAGCTAGCTAGGTTACTTAATTTGTATAAATTAATATTATCATTATCCGTGCCGAAGCGGATCTAGAAGCCTATATTTAAAGGTCTTGAGGCGGCAGTAGCCTCTAGCAAGTTTAATCATTGGTTAATATAATATAACTTTCAGCGATACTGATATGGTATTTATAGTGGTAGTGATAATAGAGATGACAATAATATTATTAATAGTAATAATAATATTAATAATATTAATAATAATAATAATATCAATATTAATAATAGTAATAATATTAGTAATAATAAATAATAGGTTAGTATATTATATTAGTATTCTACAATGTCCTCAATTGAATGAGGGATTCGGTGGGTAAGGCAAGTAGGTGTAAGGCGTTCGCCACAGAATCGAGACATTGATTGGCAAAAACATAACGATTGATCATTACACACAAACCCATATTTCACAATATCTATGTTCTTAAAGTGCCAATTAAAGCTTTGTTTTTCAGCTTCATTTCTTATAATTGCCTGTTTTCCAATAGTATTAAAAAAATTCAAGCTAATAAAAAATAATAAAAACAGCTACCATATATTTTTACTTAGATCATGATTTTTTCTGCGCCACAGTTGCATCAAGTAAAAGGATCCAATGCTTCTTTACTATTATTCAAATTATTAAGAAGAAATGCTCACTGTCTGTTTCATTATCGAAATTTTAGTAAAAATAAAACATATTTCTGTCATTATATGACAAGTATGCAAAAAAATGTGGCATCTACTTTTACCCATGGTACATACGCACCTAAATTTTCAAACGTAACTGTAAAGATGGAAACGAAGCATACAAAACAGAAAGGAAAAAAACTCATAGGAGTATTCCATACACTCAAGAGTACTGAATCAGTTTAATACAACAAATAAGAATATTTAGGGTATCTGAAAAAAATTAATATTAGGGACTTATTAAAAGCAGATTGAATGAAAAATTTTGCGGATCTCTTCCATTTCAATTCAGAAACAATGCTTTAGTCACATTTTCTGAAATAGCAAAAGAAAAAGATTTGCCAGTATCTAACACTGCTCAGTTAAAAATTCCGATTAACATATAGCAATGTTGAAGTAGCCTCTTCTTTGAACACTCTCCACTTGCTAGATAGCACTTGTTTCATTAGCTAGAATTTGCATTTCTAATAGAACCAATCTTTGTACATTCAGTATCTGCTTGTAGTACTTGCTCTAACTACCACAACATGTTATCAACACTTATTACAATGAAATAATCTATTATTTTGCATTGAAAATTCATTTTCCCATAATGTATTGAGTTGTACGTAATTGAGAAAGAATCTTTTTACTTACCTTCATTGCCGAAGCCTGTTCTTGGTTTTCTTCACTTTTATCAAGTAGTAATATGATTTCCGTGATTGTCTTCATTCTAAAATAGTACATCACCGCTATTTTTTATAGTTTTTATTATCTGTAACCCTATTGTTAAAAATTTCTTTATCGTGATTGACTTACAAAAATTTCCTCTTTCAATTTAAGTACTATTACTAGTAAGCACCATATTAAAAAAATCACCTTATCCTCAGATATATCAGATTACTGAAATCTCAATTACTGTTGTGGCTTCTGATATACCCGGTACTTAACGTGGTTTCTAAATATCCTATTGCCCGAAAGCAAATGATAACTAGCAATTGAATTAGAATCTTAATTTATAGACAAAACTCAGCTATGAAGATGTTAGTTATGTGAATAAAAAATAATTTGTAGGTTCGTAAGAGTTCCACCATCGCTCATTACCGTGAAAGCCAGCCACAACTCACTCAACAAAAAATAACGAAAGGTTACGCAATGTAACGAATAAGAAAAGTTAAAAGAACGAAAACTTGTATCAAAACTATTGTAGCGAGACAATTCAACAATTAAAGATAGGCAATTTCATAAAAGTAAAACGCTTCAGCAAAAGAAATCAAATTGGAAAAATATCAAAAACAAAAAGTTAAAAAGATAAAAGCTGTTAAAAGTAAAGTCTATCTTCTGCTTCGTGAATCCATGATAACTTCAGTTGATGTTTGCCATCCGTTATAGTTGATACAATCTTAACTTTCGCTTGCTCGCCTTATTGTTTTCCTCGATCATCGTTTATGCCTAAATTGTCTGGGCACATCAGCTTCGGTACTAATGTTTTTCAAATTTATGATTAAAAATATTGCTGAATGTACATGTATTCCTAGGTACTTTGCTTCGAGATAAAATTTAAATTCAAATTGGATGTCATGAGAGATGATGATAAGACAGTCTGTATGTGGTTGCTTTAAGATTAAAATTCTGCAGTTTAAACCTCAAATATAAGTTTTGGATAACATAAGTTTTCCTGAGAGTTTGAAAAACTTTATTCCCGGTTACCTACCGATCACAGAGCTTGTGTTAAACGAGTGAGTACAATTTGTTACAACTACTCATCTCTTTAATGAACTAGGATACTGTGGATAGATCATTCACTTCTGAATGTTTATAATGTAATAACTCACCTCAGCCGCACTTCTGAATGTTTATAATGTAATAACTCACCTCAGCCGATTCGGTTTACTTCAAAGATCAGAAGCTTCCCGAGGTAGAAATCACATTCACGCACTTATCAACCAACAAGTATAATGAATGCGCATGACCTGCGTCAATCAGTTATGCTACAAATTAGGGAAACAAATAAATATATCCTTGTGCAAAAAAACAAAACAAGAAGTTGGCACCCGGTTTACGACAACTCCATTGCTTCAGGAAAGCAATGCTTTAAAATAATAATTTGAGGTTATAACAGATTTGTTAGTTATCTTTCTAATTACGTACCAATTATTCATATTGGCAGATGTTCTGCAATTTCACACTTCATTATAATCTAATTTTTGTAATTTCGTATACCCTTTCTATTTCTACGTCATGAGCAACTAATTTTTCTCAAGCTAGGGACCGAAAACTGGCAACAATTCTTTTCAAGCATTTTTTCAGGAAATCAATAAATTAAAGCCTGCAAAGCAAATTCGGGCAGTTGCTCGTATGTTCGTGCTATAGAACCTTATGTTCCATTTACGATATGAAGCCAGTCATAAGCTTCCATAAAATTAGAATATTAAATTATTACTTGTAATTTGGTATATAATGCATAGATTGAAGCCAGAATGAGAACTATTAGGTGGAGGAGCTGTGAAGCTACAGGATTATTGAAATCCCGATGTGATAGTCAGAGTTCTATGGAGAGTTCATAGCAATCAAGTTGAATTTGAGGTAGTAAAATTGCAATTTTGCATCCTTTTTTGATTTATCCCGCTTCAATTCGAAATTATTGATGCAACTGCTGTTAGAAAGAGGTAACCAAGGCTTTTTTGATAACTTAGATGTTGCATTTCTATGAAAAAATCCGCGTTAATCATTTAAAGATGCATTTTATGTTAATATTTTTCTTTCATATTGTTAAAAAAACCTTTTAGCGGCGAAAAATATAGAGGTTGTATGTTCTAAATTTCTCCAGCAAACGAAAGTATTCTGTAACAATAACTTTTCACTATAAAAATGTTATTGTATTAATAAAATAGGTGTATTTCTAAGGTTGCTTCACCTTTTGTTTTTTTATTCTATTCCCCGCTTGTTTAGAACCTGGCATTTCGCTATGTAATGTTTTGCTTTTCATATTCAAATCAGATCTGTACACTTTTTCAAAAATCCTATCCATGCTATTTGTCTTGTTAAATACTGCGGCCTTGGACAAACCGTATTTCGCGAGAACTGCAAAGGAAGGAAAGGTGTAGCAGCTGCAATGAAGGGCAAATTTTCCACGTACCCTCGCTTTGTACCCGTGGTGTACTTGCGATTTTGAATAATTGGATAATGGAAGTGATTACCAGCATTTGAATGGCTCCATCCACTTGCACTTATTCGTTTTCCTTGATTGTAGCATGAACGAGCATAAGCCAAATGCAATGCTCAAATGTGATGAGAATTTTGACTTTAAACAACTCCTAAAGGCTCAATATCACGATGCCTTTTCTTGCACTGTGAAATTGTAAATGTGCGTTCGGGTAAATGGATGGTATGAACATGCAATCCTTTCTCTCCGTATAAGAAAATAAACGATTTACCTTATTGTAGCTTGGCTTTTTGGAGAATAGCGTTGCATGGTCTTGATCCATTCGTTGTAGTTAAAACACACGCTGTCTTTTAACCATTAAACAATGCCGTCGACCGAAGCAGCTCAAAATGATATTACAATCCAAAATGTTAAACATAAAGTAGAAGAAGCGGATGCTTTGAAACATCCAACAACACCGCAGTCGCCCATTATGGAAACAGAAACTAGAGGTCGCCGTCGGGTTCTCGATCAACTAGACGACTATTTGCGAGTTTATGGACCACTCAAGGAGATTTCGTTGCTTCTAGGAATACGAATATCTCTTCTTTTTCTTGGATCCTGTGGTGTTATTGTTTTATCATTGAGGTATGGGTGGGGTCACAAAGTCATATGTGATTTCATTGGTATTTTATACCCAGGTACTAGGCTTAATCATATTCTTGCATGCTGTTAGCACTATATTGCAATAAAATTACCCGTGCTTTCTAATTTAAATATGATCCGCCTTTCCTGCTAATGTATATATCGAAGAATTAGTTTCTAATACCATTTTATCCTCGTTTTTTTTATACTAATGAATGCAGCTTGGATGACTTTTAAAACGATTGAATTTCCGCAGGATGAAAATTCGCACTACTGGCTTACTTATTGGTTAATTTATTCTTTCTTTATACTCCTCCAATACCCGTTGGATTTTTTTTTCTTTTGGGTTCCACTATACTCAACTGCCAAAATTTTAGGGCTTTTATGGCTTTATCTCCCATTTTTCCAGGTATATTCCATTTTCTTTCTCAAAATTGTTGCAAAATTTATAGTAGAAACTGTTATCAGTTGTTTAAATAAAAATATAATTCGTTTTGGCAATAATTCCATGTCTACTTAGGAAAATTGCTATAAAATTTCCGAGTAATTGATGTTGAACAATTGTTTGGCAAAGTTCTTTTTTAGCACTGTCAGTATTGAAAGGGAGTATCAACTTACTATTCAGAATGTTGTTCATCTTTGCAGGGATCCAAACTCATATATTCTGCGTGGATACGTCCACTACTGCTGAGAAATTCAAATAGCATTGACAGAGCAATGTATAGCTTTAAAGATGCCGTGGGTGATGCTGTAGGTGCAGCAAAAGCTGCTGCAGTTGAAAAGATTACGGGGACGTTAATTCAAACCATTACTGTGGATGAAGCAGATGAATTGGATGTCCGTATAGAAGATGAAATGACTTCTAAAAAGCGTTGCCCAAGAATTACCTTGTAGGATTTAGCCATAGTTTTCTTTAAACTGAATTTCTAATGTCTCTTTTCGTTTTCTCTGCTCAAGGCATTACTTATTTGTAATTGTTTTCAATGCTTTGGTCGCCCTTGGAGGTAAATACTTCGTCTCATAGTGTAGGGAAGAAGAAATCGTTTTAGCTTGCTCATTTCTGCGCTGTAAGTGTTTTCGTTTGTTTTAATAGACCAACTTTGAATGAAAGAAACTCTTACCGACAAATATATTGCAAAGCTCGGTTTTTTTGGCCTGCTAATTCGATAATACTCATGTCAATTCTATTGCGTATGAAAAAAAAAGAAAGTAAATCAGCATGCATTAAAATAATGTTTGCATTTAAAGCTTTCTGCTTCATAAGCTACGTCCTTTCAGAACTTGGAAAAGTAGTATAATTTGCAATTTTCATTTAATGTCAACAACATCAATTGCTTTTAGTATTTCAACGTGATAGAATATTTCAAAGCTATTGCAATCTTTCGAAAGAATGCTGAAGCTTCTAAATAAAACCTAACTTCCATCTCTTACCTGATTGCACATTGGGAAACCCCTAGGTTAAAAATGCAGGGTAAGTGTATAGGAATCACTCTGATTGCTCATTCGACGATCTGCATATTGTTTAAGCCGAGCAAGATAATAATTTAAATATGATTTTTTAGTGATTCATACAAGTAGTTTCATCATCGCTGCTCTCTCAAGTGCCTATCTTTAACATTTTGGCTAAAAAATGTTGTCGTTAGGATGGTTAGTTAATATCCATGTGATAACATTTTTCTTTCACTAAAGGCTTATACTCATAAAACTAGATTGAGAATTTCCTATCATTTTGATACTACAAATAGAAATAAATGGAAAACATCGAAGAGAGTTAATTACTTCATACTTAGAATGACTGCTTACGTAATGTGCTACCTCTTTGAAACACTGGCTTGTCGCAGAAGCAGTGATGTTCATCAACTTTTTATCATTATAATCTATGTGATTAACCTCTTATAAATAAATTGAACGAAACTTTTGCTTATTCTCACCTTTTAAGGTGATTTAACACTTTAAAGCAAGAGTAATTAGGTAACCGATCTACACTTATTAGAAAAATAAAAGTAACTGCAAACTATTTTATGAACTGAAAGTATACATTTTTCTTGCATGTTATAAGTAATAACACAGAAAACTGCCCGGTACTAGTTTCTTTTTAACCTCCTTTCAAGGGCACGTTAGATTTATGAGCTGCAGTCGCATGGCATGCTATTTTCATATTTGCTTCCATGTCTGCAAATATTACAGAAATCAGTCGCAAACTTACTCAAGGGTTCAGCTTTTACATTTCTGTATTTCTTTATTTCAACCGAATGGATTTAAGTTCTTTATCTGCTAGAATGATCCGCATAGTAAATTTATTTTTGCGGAATTTCCAACATCGAATCACACGACTAATTTCCGTGATGCGACATTGACTCCTTTTCCTCGCATATGTTGACATATTCAAGAAAACTTCAGCTGAATTCTTGATGAAAGATTAGTTCTTCCTTTGCACTCTTATTGTGGGAGCCGCATAAATGTATGGCTACTTTATTACGGTTGAAAAGATTGTTTCTCGTGTTTCATACAGTTTTTATGGCAACAGTGGAGTCAACCTAGAGTTTTTCGTAGCTCTAGTTTTTCTCATATAAATCTGCAAACCCTTGTTTATGTCTTAGTGGCAGAAATAGGTTGGTGCACTTGCTGAAAATGGAAAGTGTAGCAGCGACACTATTCAACTGTCGCCGGACCCTTGTCAATCGGAGTCTATACTTCCACCGGCACGGCACGCCTCCTTCTGCTTACCCATTTGAAAGGCATTACCGAAGTTCTATTTTTTATTTATTCTTCTGCTGCTGATTCTAGTTAATTTGAATCATTTCTTCTGCTCCTCAATTTGGTTAATTTGAATCTATTCGCTGGCATACTTCGTGAAACTATCTTAGTTGGTCAACAATTTAGCTGCTTACTAGTTTTGAAATTGTTCTCTGTTTTATTGAAGTTGGATAAAAAAGTCGAAGCTATACGAAACAATCTTTTTGTTCTTGCTCACTGGCGAAAAATATCAGAGTCTTTTGGCACAACAAACGGTATGCGTTTTTTTTCTTGAATGACGTATGCAAATCTCTTACTCTTTGTATTTGCCGTGGCAAACTTTGTAGGCAAAACGCCTTCGTTTGATGTTATACGAAAAACAGTGGTCATTTTTTTGTGGTAATGGGATTATCTGTTTGAATATGCATTCATTTTCTGTTGGTGCAGTTAATCGAATTTGGATGAAACGGCTGTATAATCTTTATCCTCGCCGTTTTTAGGAGTGAGCATAACAACTTGGTACATCATTATATCGTGAGTTGTGCATCTAACATCTCATTTTTTCCGTAGCATTTCTTAATGATTTCTTCCCCACTAAGTATTGACTACTTTATCAGTGTTTATTTTCTTATTTAATTTGTTTAATACAATTCCAACTTATACCCCATATTTTTTCTAAATCATCTTCTCTAGCATACTTCTCTTCGTGCAGCTTATTTTGGTTAAAGCGGTCTTATTACAATGTATGAGCAGAATTATGGAAATGTTTTTGAGAATAAAACCCCTTTAGTTTGAAACCCTCGGGATATAAAGTAGTGCCGCTGTTATTTGATTTTTTAATTTGTTCATGTTTTTGGGCTAAGGAGATAACCCAAATCCTTTTATTCAAAGTCTTCTGGCTTACTTTTCGTAATGCTTTCGAACTGCTTAGCTTGTGATGTTGCTATCTGATATCGCTTGTAATTTACGCAAGTTACTTGGAATCCGTAAATATCGTGGTTTTTTTGACTTGTTTTTTGCAGAAATAATTTCCTATAATGGCTTTTGCAAATATTGTTGCATTCCGTGGTAGTTTATGTAGGAAAACGTCAACGTGGCCGGCTTCCTCCAAAGAAATTTTGAGTAGTTTAGCTTCTCGTAATGTTTCGAAGACAGCAGGTTTTTCTATGACTAAAGCTTCCGAAGGGAGTTCAATTAAGAAGCTCTCGGGTGCGAACTCACAATCACTTTTTTCTTCGGTGACAATGCCTGTTGCTAGTCCAACTGCGCATACCTCCCCATCATTCTTTATGCCACTCCCTGCTCTCAATATTCTGAATGGCATTTCTCCTGTGTCGTACTCTCTTGGGAGGACTTCCACAGATGCTACGGCTCCTGGACTATGTGCTCCTGTTATATTGGGTAAAGGTGGTGCTAGTTTGGGTGGTGCAAAATTGATAGGTTGGACTTCCTTTTTTTTCCTATTATACTGGTGGAACCATGTTAGCTCTTGCTCTCATTGGAAGTATGCAGTGAGAGTAGGTAGCAACTCTGATTAGGTTATGAAGCTTTCCCTATAGCCACGTATTTTAATTTAGGTTTACAGTTAAGTACGTTCAATTTGATTTTAATGGATTGTTACTATTCTAGTTATGCCAAGACGTTACATTTCATGCTGAATTAGGTATCCGTGCCTTAGTTTTATATATATGGGATCAGTGCATTTTTTTAGTTGCACTTTTCCTTAGTTGCGCTTTTCCTTAGTTTTCAAATGTTTCCGCTTTTTGTTTCACATTGCTAATTTTGTTTTTTTCAGTCCTAGCAATGTTTTTTTCACGTGAAGTCGATTTTGTGAGTATAACAAATCGGGTTTGATTGTCTAATGGACAGCTCTCTTTTAAAAGATTGCATTTTTGTAGAATTTTTTAACGAAATAGTTTCAAAGGTAACGAAATTTCTTCGAATGTCTCTTTTTGTTAAATTTGTTAGCTAATTTTTGGCATGTTTGGTCTCAATGTTGAGGTTTCCAAACGCCTTAGTTTGCAATCGTTTTTCCTACGCTACTTTAGGGTTAATTTTTGAAATAGTGCTATTCTAAATGGTGAATTTGAAAGTGTGCTTGCTTGAATAATCGCATCGTCTTTCTTTTGTTCAAAGTGGTCTGATTAGTGAATGTCTTTTGGTTTCAATTTTTTAAACTGAACCTGTTCTTACCCGAAAAAAACTTAATTTGGATATTCAATGGAAGCTCCAATTTTCTTGTGTGGTGTTGCAAATCGATTGCTTACGTAAGAGATTTTGATACAGGTGTAGTGGAATATGATTTTCCTTTCTGAGTCGTTTGTATGGGATTGACTAAACGCTTCAAAGTTGTGCTGAGCGTTTTCACACATACCATTATAGATGAGCATCTCATGCTGAATGCGTCAAATGAAGAAAAAATCAAATCGGATTAAACGATGCTTATGATAGAAAGGAAAGAAAAATCACATGATCAAATGAGATTTGGAATAATTTGATTGGATGAAGTTCATATACCAGTTTTATACATAGTATAATTAGACACATCTGACCTGATTAACTTGTTCATTACTATTAGGTCTTTCATAGTTAGAGAATTACAGCATTTTTATGAATAATATCTAAAGTTATCAACGCATCCAAGTAGTAAGTTTACTCTAATTGTTTCTAATTTTTAAAATGAAAGTTGCTACAAAACAACAGCTGTCGAAAATTTTATTGAATGAAAGGTACGGCGATTTACCCTGCTTTTTTAGGTGTGCAAAGTTAAAATTCAGAGGGTGTGCATGAGTGACATAAAAGTAAGCGAGGAAATCCCCTTGGGAAGCATGAAAACTCTCTAAAAAGTTCGCAGTATGATATTTTTGAATTTTCAACTAAACTTTGCGCGAGCAGTATCAAGAATAGTCCGTACGCCAAAAAATGTTCTTTCTTACTTTCTTCAATTACTCCTCTTTACCAAAAGTTACAAAGGCTAGTATATTTGCTGGGAAGATGAATTTTATGTTCTACAATTTACGTCAGACTTGTCTCTTCATCTATCAACTCCTAGAATTGAATGTTTAATTCTCTTGCGAGGGCAATCAGAGTGTCGCTGCCATATCGTTTTGGCTAAGCGCGTGGGGACGTCAGTTAGCGAGGACGAAATGGAAACTAATCAGCAAGAGGGGCTAGTTGAATGTACAATAACCGGGGTCCCTCATTTGATTGCTTTGCTGTCTGCCCTACAACAAGGTGCTCCAACTTTTGTTGGGTTTAGGTTTGAAAAGTTGGCTCATTCTTTTGTCGATATCGGAGCAGTGATTTGATAAATGACAGAGTAGAATATTTTGCGATTAAGTCGCTTTTGAGACTTAGTCGTCCTCAATGTAGTATGGTTGAAAAAATGGAGTACTGCGTTCATTTTTAAACTTTGTTTCTACCAGCGAAACAATTGGATTGTAACAATCAATAAAATGTATATATTCAATCACTTGAAAATGCGTGTTGTATAACTTCTGCTATAAAGCTATGCATAAGTAAGTTTCGATAGTACTGATGTTCTTTTTATGGAAATGAACATGTACATACACTCGCTGTAGTCTTGAGTTGGAATTTCAGAGCATGCATGTATCCATCCCCTTTGATGCGCATAACAAATTTGTGGAAACATTTCTGTGTAGTACGGAAGACTTTACGCTCTAGAGGATAAATATGTTTTTGTTCTTCAGTGCGAACTATAATTGTATGCAAAAATCAGCCTACCAGATTGATTTATGAAGTGTGACTATCATTTTAAATTCCATCGAAATATTTAAACACAACTATGAGCTGGCGAATGTATCATTTTGACATACGCTTATGAATGACAGTTCATCCAGTTTTTACATATCTTGCATTGTAATTATCGAAGTGCCACTTTGTACTTAAGTTCATTTTTGTGCACCAAGCCTTTGGAAAAATGTGTGTGGAAGAAGTAAAAACTAATTTTTCTCTGCTAGTATTGTTTTGCATACGATTCAAAATTTTCTAAGCTAGACCTCGAATATGAATTAAGGGCAATTACTTATTTTAAACAATTTTTTATAGGATTGCTTTCGCTATATTGTAGGTCATGCGGCAGCAGCAAACGCACTCTACGAGGGCCATGACCCATACGGTAGTTTGACAATCCTTCATGTGCAAATGAGTAGCGAAGGTATTATTCCCACCCCTCTTTTTTAAAGATCCGATTACATATGGTTTTTCTAGTATATAATTCCTTTTGTTTATATTTTGTCTTGATATGTATATTCAAGGCTTTTAAGTAATTACGTTTCATCCGGATACACTTTTATATCTCTGACATAATTGCGTAGGAAGAAATGTTTGACGTACCGATAGATGCGAATATAGATTTAGGCTGGATAAATTTTTAATCGATTCATTTTATTTTTTGCTAGCCGATGGTTTTTGAGCAAAAACTTATGATATTTCCATGTATGTTCAGGCATAAAATTTAGAACAGCATCTAAAGGTCGTGATGTTTATTCAGATATTTGGCTCTCAGCTTCATTTTTTCGTGAATACAAGTATCAAGCATCCGATGCTCAAGCCCATTTAATGAACTGTCTGATTCCTCTCCAATCCCTCTTGCATTCCTTCATGGTTTTTGGCCTGCAGGTTTGACTAAGTAGCATACTTTAATTGGTTCTTCGGTTGAAAAGAAGTTTTTGTCCATCTATCATATCTGGTCCCTATTCAATAACTTTTAAGAAGAATATTGTACCAAAACACTTATTTTTATTTTATATTTGATAACCAACTACATTACCTATTGTACTACCTGAAGAAAACATTACGGCACCAAGAATATGAAGGAAAATAGTTTCTTGATAATTTCTACTGGCGCACATTTTTGTCTTAAACAGTTCGAAATTGGATTAGATATCAATGTGCGTTAAAAGAAGCAAAATTTTTGTTTTACTCAAGAATATTATTAAATAAAGCATTGAAAAACAAAAGTCATTAGAAATGTTTTTCGTGCGCCTCACCTCTATACTTTACAACTGTAAAATCTCCCCCAAAGAAATTTTTTTTTGCGTACTGATAAGTTGTAGCCAATGCAAAAATTCTTGTAATTACTTCTAATTAGTGAAATAGAAGAAGGTATCTTTTTGATTGCTCAGTTTGCTAATTCTTAAGATCGTTTACAACATAGGAACACTAAAATAGCAATACTTTTAAAGGTTTTTACTAACAGTAGTATCATTTCTTCTCAAACTGTCTGTTTTTCTTTGCGTGATACTATTGTTTTTGCTTTTAATCGTCACTCTCCTAAATTTTCATCGTTTCTTTCATTTTTTCGTATTTATTTAGTTTTCAAGCATGTCAACTTTACGTAACTTATCTTCTTTGTGCTATTTCATGTGTACAATTAAAAACAATACGTTATAATTACGGTTTGCTACAAATTTTCCTTTTCTACTGATTTTTAGACACAATTGAAATGGCTTTACTCGACGAAAGATCGAATCATAAAATTGTTCTTACAAGAGGGATCAGAGGCTTACCCTATTACAAAATTAGGTCTTTCTACTCCGTCAGATGGATTGTCAGAATGTGTTCTCAAAACTTTAGATATTGTGGAGGTATGCGACGCAACATGTTGAATGAAAGGTTTTGTTCGTTTAGATGCCACCAAAACAGTGTTTTTAAGGGAGTTTTTTAAAATGAAGAGAAAATTTTATTTATCTGAATTTGGTTTTTGTTCATTTTATTTTGTATTTTTGCGTAAGCTTAAAGTAGTATGAGAGGTAAGTTTATTTCATCCTGAGTTTTCCTCTGTAATTGTTGGGATGAAAAAAGTGTATGATGAACATGCTTGAAGTTTTGTAAATGGATGTTGAGGCGGAAGAATTGCCTGATGTTCGAAGAGAACTTTTTTGTCAAGATGCACCCGGCCTACCATTGGATTATTTCCGCATGATGGTACAGTCTGATTTGATACTAGTTTGTACTATTTTCTTCACTCTTAGATTAAATAAATCACTTTTAGTTTTGAGAGATGCATTGCCCTACCATGGAATTTAACAAGAAAACTTTTGTTCGCGCCAGTGATGAGAATTTTTCTTTAATAATGGATATGTCAAAGCAGCATATACACTTGGTTGGTTTCGAAATGTAGTTTTTGTAAAGTATATTTATTCGGTACCAGGTTTTATAAAAGCTTTGTAAGATACTACACAGTTAAGCAGAAATACCTTTTTGAGGTAGGTAGGGTTGATTAAATCCATAGCCTCTATTGCAAATTTGAATAGTTACATATTATTTCGGTTTATTATCGTAAGGAGTGATGGAAATAGGCATGATCAAATTTAAGTAATTAGATCGCACCATATGTTTGTGCTAATTTTTTATATTTCTGCATTGTCGAATACTGCAATTTTTTCAGCCAACTATTCTACGAGAAGTTATACTGGATTTCAGTGAAGAAGATAACGATGCAAAAGTGGTCATTGCGGTAGAACCTCGTGTTGCAGATACAGATGAGCCCATACTTTACATTGTAAGTAGCTAACTTTTTCCTCTGATTTTTATTCAAGTTTTTGATTTTACATGAAATTTAAATATTCCATCTTTAGGGAATGGCCCAGCAAATGATGGCTAGTCAGTGGGATTTTCGCTTTCATCCTGTACTGCTAGAACAATTCTCGGTTTCGCAATCTTACAAGTAAAATTTTGCTTCGCTTTGTTTAACATCACTTTCTTGGGTATAAGAAAATGTTTAATTCGTAAGTGTGTTGCAATTTTTACATGCTCTAAGATGCAACAGAAATTTGCTTGTTGGGAACCTGTAGCTAGCTTTTCCTACAGCGAATTCTGTATGGTTATCTACAAATCTGGAATATTATTTGGGAAATCTATTTTTTGAAACAAGAGAACTAGCCTTTCCTAAATACTATTTTGTTTTCATGCATGTTACCTTGCTATTTTGTTTTACCTCATGCCTAATGCTTTGAGGAATTTTTTTCTGAATATCGTCATATTGCAGAAACTTTTACAAGCTAAGGAGTTTATTGATTGTTGCCCCTGCACTGAGTAAGCTCTAACTCCCACACTGATAGGTTGCTATAAGATTGCTATTTAACTGTAGGAATGTTTTTCTATTCGAATCGGTCCCCTTACGCTTATAAATACTTCAATATTTTTGTCATTGTAGAAATTGCTCATGGTCTCAAAGTAGATATTAACAAAACTGGAGCTCTGTCCCTTCAGCTCATAATAAAGTAAGAGATATCTTTTATATGAAAAATTTCAATTAGAGCAAAACATACTTGCTCACACTAATATCGCCTTTTTGATTCCTAAGGTTATTTGATATACAACGTACCAGACTATCTGCAAGTGTAATCGAATTAAAATACGTGACGTTTTTTAATTTGTTCAAATTTGTATGCAAGCGTAGTTTACATTTCTTATCGTTTAGTGATACTACTTTTGGTGTACTAGTATGGGCCGAATCTGAAGCCTTTTGTGTGATTCCTGATGTTTTTAATGCATGTTATGTTTTTTGCTAAATATGCTGCAGTTACTAAATGGATGCCTTTTTGAGTATTCCTTGAAGTTTTTCTTGTTTTTGTTCATTTTCAGGACAGACGTTACCACGCGACTATACATGAACTTTTATATTTTACCTACAGAACCAGATGACGACTAGATTTTTCAATGTAACTAGTTTTATCTTACTTTCAGTCATTTAAAGTACCGGCTTTTCTGCGCTTCTACTTACCAACGATTGTATAAGAGTTTTAACCTTACTCAAGACGAGTTGTGCACGAACAAATTTTTGTTTAAATTTAGCTGAAAAACGATTAATCAAAAATCTTACTGAGGCATAATTGTAGAATGTCCTCACCTAGCCATTGTTGCTTCTTATCCTCTTTCTGGCATAAAAATCCTTTTTTTGCTTTACAAAAATAAATTTTTATTATTACCATTTTTTTAGCGTAATTTATTTTGACTTTTTATTTATAGTTTATATAATTTGCTGAGATTTTCAAACGGTCATTTTTAAAGTAGTCATTTTGGCCTATTCATTGTTTTTCAGCATGAGAATTTTCTGAAAAGCGGAAAGTTAACTGACTGTTTGTCTATAGAAGGCTGTTAATTTTAGGTACAATTGTAAAATCCACAAAGGAATGTTGTTTTAAATTGCGTTTCTAATGAAACTTACATCTTGTAAGAAACCAGGCCCGAACGGGTGTGCATCTTCGGCTTTAATTTGCAATGCTGATGTTTATTTTTTAATTTTTTTATATTCTTGCAAGCGTACTTAACCATATGATTTAAGTTTATAACGAATACAGGTTCATTCGTTAAAATTATTTTGCAAAATTATTTGTCCCACGCTGTTATCATTATTAAACACAATTCTATTCTATTATTGATGGTCAATTGCCTACCTTATATTTGCATAGTCTTCTAAGGTTTTCTATATTATCAAAATAAGTATAACCCTTACATTTCTCTTGTCAGCGTAGATGCATTTATTTGTTCTACCAGACATTCCAGATTCTTCCTAAACACGATGCTACTCAATTATATTATTTTTTATTTTCTGTCAAAAAATAGAAACTTTGATAAATCATTTTTTTAATGGAATCTGGTGCATTGTACATCTAAGTTAAAGGAACGACTTTTGATTATTTTGAATTCCAAGTTTGAATTGTGCTTTCATTTTTCCTCGCATGCATGCTATTGGATCAAGTGTCATTTAATCAGAACTAGCATTTGAAGAGTTAGCATTTATTTAAGAAAGAATGCTAGTGAGATTCACGACTTTTTTCAAAAAAAGTTTATAAAGAAGAAATGATCGCATGGTGAAAATTTTAGCATTATACCACTGGGACAGAGTAATTCAATTGCATTTTAAGGATTGCCTTGCTTTTATTGCAAGTGAAGTAGTAATTTTGATATAATATCAAATATTGCACTTTATGATCATTTGTACAAATGAGAATTCCGCCGCTACTGCTTAGAGTAGCACATTTTTATATTTGGGTCAAATATGGTTAAAAGGAGAAAGAATATGCTAAGCCTTCTCAGCATAATATTAGCATGCTCTCTTGATGTATATTATTATATTAATTTCAGCACCTACTTAAGCGATTTTTTATACTTGGAGGCGATCATAGAGAATCTCATTCTGCTTTTATGCTTGGGAAAAAGTGAAAAACGTATATATAAATACTTCAATTACGAGATGTTATAACTAATAGAAACAAATTATATTTTCCTTAAAAAGTTGTTAAATAAATAGTTTGCACATCTACATATAGCTTGAAAACAATGCCGAATTAATTTGCGTTAAGTAGTTTCGATCTCAATTTTTCTAACAATTGATTTTGGCAACGCAGCGAAAGGGAACATTCCGAAAGCTGGAGGCAATTCATTTTCAGGATAATATTGGTCAACAAATAGGCCGGGTCTATAATATATATTCAGGCCTTGCGTATCCTGCACAAAGGAGGTAGCTCATTTGTATTATTTCGTCACACCATCTATTGCAATAAAATACAACTGTCCACGTGCATTGGGAAGTCATATGACAATTCCATTTAAACATAGAACGCAAATTTTTGCTGCTAATTTATAACAGAAAAAATATTTCATATTAAATTTATCGCTTTTATATAGCTATGCATGAAAGTTCATTTGTTACTAGGAAAAAGCATCGTACAAAAATTGCACTGAGCAAAATGAATTTATGTTTTTAAGGCAGGTCTATGAAAGATCATGTGCGCTTTTAGAAAGGCATAGTATTTTATACGCGAACATCATGATCTAACCACATTTGAACGAAGCTATATTGGAGCTACAACAATTGCATTTTTAAATCTCACTTTGTGTGCTAGCATGCCAAGCGGGAATGAAGGCGATGGTTGGAATATTTCAAAATGATTACTTTCAAATTTTCCATTTGGATTCATCACAAGAATTTTTCTGCGTATAGTAAGGCCAAGCATTGCTGTGGATCACACGGAAACACATAAACATATAACAATAGGAGGTATATCTGCAATTCCTCTTCTTCCAATATCTTCTACGCCAGTACAATGAAAAAACAATCAAGCGTAATATATTTTATTTCGAGGCAAAATGTTAATCTAGCAAAAAATTTCATTTTTACAATTGAATCTTTCAAAAATACTCTTGGTTGATACAGCATTATTTAACCAGGCACTCACCTATATGCATGTCATTCATAGCAGTATTAAAAATATTGGCAGATTTAAAATAACGCTGTACTTTGAGTGCCGCGATTTTACTTGCTTCCAATTCCGTTGTACCTTAGAGTGAGAATTCAGCAATTTTTAACAGATTCCAAATTGTATAAAACAAGTAGCTACAATTTAAGGGGTATTCAACTTCTGATCGTTTATCTCTATGAAAAATTACAGTGATGTTGTAGAGATAATCGGTCATCAACAATTTTTGTAGCAAAAGGAACTTGTTCTATGCAGTGCGTAATAGCTAGACACGTAAAAAACGATTTTTTGTGCAATGCGTAGAAGCATCATAGTACAAAGTTTCACAAACACTCTAGGTTCACGTTAAATGATGTCAAATGAAAATTTGGCTCTTGTTTCAATTTTAGAAAATAAAATTTCAATGCAATCTCCTCTAATCAGGCAAAATAGTTATAATAACATCATCCTGAAGACGTTTACTCTGAAACCAATTGATCAACTAAAAATTAGATACATTTTAGGGGAGGCATAATTTTTTCTATTACCTTGTATTTTGCTAGACGTAAATTCACGCAACAGCTCGGAGGGAGAAAAAATTGAAAATGAGGCCATTACGGATAATGATGATCCTATTTAAAGAAAAGCAAAACTTCGAGAAAGAATAACCGAGTTAAAGTAAAGAGGCATTGTCTTTATAATAGCAATGCGTCATAAAATCGAAAGTGGCACATAATTTTGCGACAATATGTACATTCTGAATCAATGTAAAAACGAGTGGCTCTATTTATTCATAATCGATTTAAGTCTCATACTGTCAGGCTCACCAGATGCTAAAGCTTTGTAACACTCAGTCTCATAGTTTGAATATGCCTCCAGATTACTCACAAAAGTGTGCGGTTTCCACTGTGGAGAAATGTCTTGTGTAGTATCTAAAATTTATTTTAAAAGCAAACACTTCCGTTCGGATTAGAGTGGTATTGGAAACGAGATGTGAATATAATTTCTGCTAAGTAATAAAAAACTTTGTATCCATAAGTATATGTTCCGGTTAGATTTACGCGGTATTAGAAAGCGATATATCAAAGCAATTTCAGCTAAACAGTATAAACCTATAGCAACTATTTTCCAATTAAAGCAAACAAAAGCATGCATTTAGTTTTGCTACCCTCTTTTCCATTCAATTTTGTGAATGTGGAACCCATTTTAGATGCCAAGAATTTTGGAAAGTCTACTGGGTTAATAATATATTTGGAAGAAAAATGTGTATCTTCAAGGTGAAATATCATGGCATCAAGAAAACTCCTGAATACTGCAGACTGATTTGAAAAGACAAGACAGCATTGAGTTTCTAAAGGGTGAATGGAACATTATTATACAAGGATGTAATTTACTCATAAATTGAAGGATGAACACAGGTTGTTGCTGAAATGGCAAACCACTTATAAATTTCCTTTGCAAAACCCAATGCAAAATATCATAATCGTACCGGTATGCAAATTTGGATGCGTGTTGACTTTGTCACTTCGGCCCAGGGTTGTTCACTGATCCATTCAATATTTCTTTTGCCAGCGGGGAGCTGGTTGCAGAGCGTGCCATTGTGCCACTGTCCTACAGCTTTCGAAAACTTTCCCGCCAACTCGTCATGTATGACAACGTTGGGAGTAAACCATGTCAACGAGAGCAACCAAAAAAGAGCCACCGTTACCAAGAAATAGGAAAAGAGGCAAACTGTTAAGCTCAGAGCCACTTTCCGGCGCATATTCATTTCTTGCTCTGTCGCGATTTTGCTGCCTTTCATGTCATTAAGCTGCTGAAGAGTTAATCGACTTCTTTTCCCATACAATTCTTTTGCTTCTACTTAATGTGCTTTTTCTCTCTTCTATAAGACGAATTCCCATGTTGATGAGAAAATTGATTTAGAATAGTCGCTCTTATATGTTTTTGGCATCCCAAAAAGTAAAGCAACAAAAATACATTTTACTTTAATTTGAAAGGCTACCTTTTGTAGTTATGAATCACAAGCGCGCACTATTTCACATTTTTCTTAGTATTGAAACAACGCGATTATGCCGCTTCAAAAAAAAATGGCGCTATCACTCCCAAAAGAATTTGCTTGATAACGCGGGTACGAATTTTTAGTCGTGACAGAATTGCTTCAAATTAAATAAATTGAAATTAACAAAATAAAAGTCAATTTGTCTACGCAATGAATTGAAAAATGTGTCATGTACATAGAAAACTCGATCTTATCGTTCCTGAACTTTGTGAATTATGAAAATGATCAATTTTATAGAGGAATTCAACTTCGGTTTCATGCCGTAGCTAGCTCAAAAAGTACATTTCTTTTATCATGGATAAGATAGTACGTATTACAATTAATTCCTCAGACAAAGATAGCTGGACAGACGAATAAGGACTCTTTCTATATTGTCCAAAGCAAGAGAAAAAATTCTAACCTATTCACTACGTATGTATTCCCAACTAACGGAGATATAGAGAGCAAGCAGCGCTTGAGTGTTTTCTCACATCGCTGTTGCCGGGTTCTTACCGAAGAATTTTAAAGAATCATCTTGGCAGCAAAGTCAAAATTTATTCATCTTTCTTATGAAAAACTTTTGATAAAAATTTTCTGTTTTGTCATATCATTTTAATGTCTTTTACGCTTCAATTGGGATCCCACGGTAGAATTCTATATAATTAACTTCAGTTAAGCAGAAATACGGATTTTTTCTGTAAGTATTCGCAGAATTTGCATCAAATCAGTAAATGAAAAAGAATTGAAACGATGGGTACGAAGGCACTAACTCGCACACATACACTTAGAGAACACAAATAAAACCATAAATAAATGTCTTTAGAAAGTTGAATACATAGATGAGAGTGCTTTTGAAAACACTCAATTAAAATGCTAACTGAAAGAAGAGTATAGAAATTTTCACAATAAAAGTGATAATAATGGTGGTACTTTGAAGTTACAGTTAACTCAACGTTATCATCACATTTTGCTTGTATGTACTAATTTATGTAACATGCGAATATCTTGATAGAAACCAACTGGAAGTGGTAGTGGTCGTCACATAGCTACTCTTATGCTTTCAAATATTATCAAAGATTAGAGACTAGGAAAATGCAGTGTCAATGCTTACTTTGAAGTTGTTTCGTGTATCTTTTTCAAGTCACTGATAAAGAATGAGTACATGTTACCTTGCTTGTGTACTTACTAGGCAATCAGATATAAAGCTTTTATAAAAGTACAGGTTACAAAGCAAATCTAGAGTACACAGCTTTTCTTCAGCATAGTTATTGAATGGTAGATGATAGTAACAACATATAAGTTGGGAAACAATATCTTCGTTCAATTTTATAAGGGATTGAAAATATATTTAGAAAATTTTCGAAAGTATATTAGTACGATGAATAGCATTTAAAGCATTACATTTTATTTTCTTGACATCCATCAATACAACTGAAAGGTAGCATAGCGGCTAATCAAAAAAATGGTATGCTAAATGAATTTACTCAAGTTCTCTCATAAATGGAAAGTGGTTTCGACTCAATGCTTGAAACATTTGTTTTTATGATACGGTAAACAACTAATCAACGACCATGTTCACTCTGCTACTACCCATGAACCTATTTGCACATTCTATGTAATTTACTATTTAAAACACATTTCGTGATTTGTAGACTTTTACTTAGAATTGCGTCTCTACTTTCTTTCACACCAAAAAATAGGAGATATCGTTGACTAGATCAGCGATGTTCAGTAGAAAATGCCGATTAAATTTGTGGAAACTACTCTGTGCTCATCACAATGTTGCTAAGGAAGAAAATATGTACCCCTAGCTACGTTCTGACAAAGTATTTTTTATATTTTCACTAACCAATTCCTAGATTAGGCTATTTTTATTACCTACTCTAAGCTATAATCGATTAAGGAAGGAAAAAAGATGAATTCGCTTTTTTAAGACCTGTTTGCCATTCTTTTCTTTACATAGACTTAGTAATTGCATATTGGTGCTTTCATCTTTCTTATATTCAAATAAATATAGGAATTTCATACGTTTATCCTCGTAGCCTTATTGATTGGAAATTGTGATCCCGTTTGATAAAAGCTGTTAGAAAATACACCAAGCACAGCTCTACAGATCGAGTTGAAGAATAAGAAATATTTATTCACATACATAATTTTCCTTATATAAATCTAATCCACAAAATTTTGTAGTTTACATGCTTGTCCACTCTGATTACCTAGAATGCTTCCAGTTGGAATTGATTTTGACTGTCTATCCCGCACCCGCAATGCATGGTATAGCTTCTGCTACCCGTTGCCGTTCTCTGGTTGCGCAAGAAGCCGAAAAATTTACATTGCCAAAAATTTCGGGCTACCCGATTATTCCTATTTCAGACCGTTGATTCTTCTGGCTACTTTCGTAATGTTGTAAGGTTCTGTAAATAGCACAGAAATGTTAAGCTTGTACATTTTTGATGTCCCAAAATTGCAGGCATGAAATGCCACCCTCCTCTCTGCATTTTCCCTTGCCATCATTTTGTTAATTTGCTGTTTTCTTTCATAAACGTCAGGGCATCGTTTTCTTTTGTTGACGTTTGTTCGCTCTTTTTATTGTTACCTTATCGCAATTAAGCAGCTACACCATCGATTAGATTAGTAGATGTTGACTGATTGCTTTGACCGCCCTCCCTTTCACCGAAATAATTTCTTAGCAAAAACCAGATTTATTGGTAGCTTATTCCTGGATAATTTCACAAACGCACTCTTTTGAAGATATAGCTTGCAATTTACAAGTGGTAGCTATTTAGTATGGTAAGCTTTCTTACTGATAAATGTGCGCAATGGAATTCCTTTCTTTACAGTATTCCCTTGGTCATTTGTACTGAAATCTTTATGTCACTTGCAAAGAGATTTCGTAACCTAACAAACTAATCAAGCAACAAGTCTCTGTTCACGTCGCAGATTTTTGTCATATAGCAACTGTGAGCTTTCGCATGTCGAGATGGAAATTTTGGTACTGTTAAATGGTTTGTGCTCTCGCTAGTAATTTTACGTTTGAAGCAGCAATGATTTCTTTAAGCATTAATGGTGAAGACCATTGAAAAAGCTGGTATTCCTTAGCTACGTTAAATTCAGTATGATTCGATGGCGCTTTCTCTGAATGTTGGATGCCTTTGAGAAGACTCTTTTCTTGCTTCATCATTGGGAAAGCCACATTTTTTATTTTTCCGGATTTTTTAAGGAGGTCCTCTTTGACTTGCGCAGGGAATACGTTTATTTGAACAGCCTCGTTTTTTCTCTGTTTATATTTTTAGTTTTAAAAGGCTGTTGGATTTTATCCCCCATAGTGATAACTAAGAGTAATGTGTATTCATAAAGCTGCGATTTCTCTTTTCTCAACTGTTTCTACTTGATGCGTCGCTTATCTAAGGCTGTTTCTTGCTTCAATCAGAGCATATGCTGACTCCTGAGGTTTTTGAGAGCCAGCATGAGGCTTTTAAGGTAGATGCTTTTTCTATAGTTACAGAGTGGGATAGAGCGGACGTATTTTACTTCTAGTTTATAGTAACAATAAGTTGAAAGCTTACCTAGGTTTCATGAAGAGTGAGCTTTTTGAACACTCTAAGCATGCCATCATTTCCTACGTCATGAAATGGAGAGGTATTTTCCTTCTCTGTTTGTAGTGTGACTGCAATAGCATTTTTTGTAAAAATACTTTGCCATGTGTTCGGCTCTAACAATTTTTTTCAAATCGAAGTGCATTACTTGTAGAATTTTTTATCCTTCACCCTAAAAATTCAACGGAAAATTCTTACGTTGTATATATCTTTCTGTTCATCGGGGAGACATGTTTGTACCTTCCTCTATATTTAACCACTGCTCTTGCTTTGCAGTACTTTTCTTCTGTGGTTCTCCTTGCTTTTGTTCATTTTTTGAAAATTTACGTCTTAAGTGTTCTTTGTGTGCTCATGATTTTAGTTTTGGGATTCAATAGATTGCTATTTTTCATCATTAGCTAAACAATGGCCAGATACTCTCAATTACTTTAAGCCGTCATGCCTGCGTTCTTTGGAAGGTTAGACTATATTTAGTATGATATAGGAGATATATAGTGCCTCAGCAGATTCTATTTTGATTTTCAATGCATTGTATTACCTAGTTGAAAAAGAGATCTTTTCGAAAATAAGAGAGCAACGCCGCCTCAAATTACCGTTAATTTTATAAGAACTGTTGCTTGTAAAACAAAATTATGTTTTGTGGATGCTTTTCGTTTAAAGTTTTTTCCTTTTTGTGAGAAATATCGCATGCATAGGTGTGTGCTGCTGATTTTTCTATCGTTACCATTATACATTATTTGGAATTCCAATTTCGTGTGCCTGTGTACTTGAAATGTTTTTGCTATGTTCCATTTTTAGCTGTTTTTAAAAGTTCACTTTAGTGTACAAAGCTGAATGAAGTTTCTCTGTTTTTGTAGTAGTATTTGTTTACCCCCTTTTTGTATATCCCAAAAAAAGGCAGAAATAGTCTTACCAGTGTTACTGCATTTGTAGAGTTTTTATGCAAGTTGAGCTATTCCTGTTTGTATCACTCTATAACACATCTCTTTTCTCTCTGAAATTTATGCGCATCGCGTTGGAATATTCTAAATTAGTGTGCTTGGAAAGCATTCTTTGTTAAAAATGAAGGAATTTTATTATTTGCGTTGTCTGTTGCCTGATGCCATCACATAGCTAAAATAATGTAATTTTTCACATATATAGATAAGAAAACCAATCAGAAACTCCAACTAGAGGCATGGATTGATTTCACTGCTCTCCTGGATACCCGTTTTTCGAAAAAACGGATTGCATCTTCAACCGTGTCTCCTTTGGTGGAGCCCTCTGGATATTCCCTCTTGACTTCAGAGGCATCCACAGATGTCCCATCAAGTGTTGATCCTTATAACCAAGACGTTTTCCACCTGCAGAACTCCTCAGACGTGTGTCTTCGTATGAAGGAGTCACTTCATGAAGAATATATCAATCTCTGTAAAGGTACACTTTCTTCTCCATAACATGGCTATAGGCATTGCTTTTTCTCCTATGAAGTACACGTTTATGTCTCTCTACATTAGAAAACGTTTGCAACCATTTTTTCTTCTCGACTCTTTTCTGCTTGTGTGTTTTTTGGCTTAGTTACTCTTCCATGCTTGCCGAATATCCGTTTTTGTATTTTCTCATCTTGCTGTTATGAAATTCCCTCTTTAGCAGTATTTTCTCTTTTTCATACTCTTTCAAAATTCATTTAGGCTGTTGATTTTTGCATATGCTTTCTGATGGTGGGTGTATATCTTTAATATTTTTAATTCTACTTTTAATGGTTTTTTTTCATTTTATGGGCTCTCTGCTATAGGAAAAACTTATTTTTATAGGGACTCTGTTTTGATAGAGAAGATTTGTTTATTTTATAAAAAAAAATAAAAATGGGATTTATTTTTGCAGAGAAGGGTATCCACCGAGTAGAAAAATGCCAGGATTTTCATTCCGTTGTTTTTAACATGAGTGATGCTTCCTTTTTTTCTGTCTTTTTAAAATTGAAACTTGTGGAGTACAAACAGAATTTTTCATTGTGCCTTTTTGTTTTTAGATATCTTAGCTTTGGAGATCCCATTGGATAAAATTTTTGATATTTTGAAGGATAAGACATGCCCATCAGAGGATGAACATTCCACACCTAAACTTTCAGAAGAGGAGGAGGTAAAGTTTTTTCCATTTTTTTCAGTCGTGTGTATAAGTACGTTTAAAGAAGTAAAGAAAGAGAGAGAAACATTTTAAAGTTTTTTTTTCATCTAATCTTTAGAATAGTATAAGGAGGGCTTGTGAACCTAGTTTTATAGTTTTTTCAGTGGATTTCTACTTCTCAAATTTACTTGCTTTCTTTTCTCTTGACTTCTCTAATGTATTTCATATGTGAAAAACTCGTATTTTCTTTTTGCTGTCTCTTCTTCAGTGTTCTCCAACTCCAGAAGATTTTTTTTCTTTAATCAAGGGTAGCATTGATGATACTTCAGAAACAGTGGAGAAGAAACTTCAGGAATGTTTACAACAAAAGAGTGATTTTTTTCATCGTTTGCAGCCACACATTTCGTGTAATTTTATTATTGAAGAGAAGCTTTCTTGCAAATATAATCAAGACAGACTTAAAATTTTGGACTATATAACAGGTGAAAATCTTTCTTTCTGTATGTGTAAAACGAAGGCTATGGTGTGTAACGGTGTGGAAAAGGAAAGCTACATGGGAGAACGTTAGATGGATGTACAACGAAAGGAAGAGAGGTTTGAGAAATAGGAGAAAGGCAGGCTGAGTGTGGCTAGCACTCTTCTTAGAAGGAGGGAGAATCTTCTTTTTCTTATAGTTTTGATGTTTAAAAAGACTCTTTTTAGAAGAATTTTTTGACAAAAATCTTAATTAAAAAAGAGAATTTCAAAGTCTCAGACTGTGGAGACATTGCGTTGATCATTCAATATGAACCAAACAGAAAATCCTTTTCAAGAGTCATTTTGAGATATAGATATAGGGAAATGATTGTTTTAGAAGGGTTACACACAATTTGAAATTACTACTAGGATTTGGAATTTTTATTCCTTTTCAGCTAAATTTCTCTTAAACTATTTTTTATTTTCGCTCTTCCTCTTTTTCTTGTTTTTAAAAGGATGTAACAATGGAGGAAACATGTTTTCTTTGTAAATTAAACTCTGCTGCTATTTCTAACTGTTTACCTTTGCAGAACTAATCCATATGCATGCCTACCTTCTTTTGATTGATTCTGTGGAAGAAATTTTAGCTAAAAATGCTAAAACAAGTGAATATCTTGTAACATTCGATGATGGTGTAGGCCTACGGTGAGTCTACTTGCTAAAAGTTTAGAATGCTATGGTGTAGACATTTTTTAAGATATCATAAGGAGTATGATAGCATTCTTTTATATACTTTATGGGTTAGTTATATGCATTTTTACTTTTTCTCTTGCATATAATATATATATATATATATATATATATATATGTTTTTTCTATCTTTCACTTTTATATATATGTATAGTATTTTTATACTCGCATTTTTCCTTTCCCCTTCCTTTTCTCTCCTCACCGTGTTTCTCCTTACGTAATTTTCTTTACTTTTGGTTGCATTTCTTCCTTTTCAATTTATTTCACATTTTCCTCTCTCTTTTTTTTCCTCCTCCTTCAACACTCTTTTCTTTACACATGTCTATTTTTTTTTCTAGAGTCGCATGGGTTGCAGAAGAGGTTCTTTTATACTTTTTATCAGAGAGACGTCCTACTTCCAAAAGTTTTTATACCATTGCATTAGAAACAATCAATGGAAAACCTACAAAATCAAACAAACAATTCCAAAGAAATTCTTTTCGACCACCTCCTTCTGTTGGTGATACATCCTTCCCCTATTCTACCATGGGTTATGCCTCTCCCTCGGATGGATCAGGAGAGACAACTCTGCCTTCTTTCCCCATCACATCGCTTCCCCTTTCTGGTCCATTCTGCCATTACTGCCGCCGGCAATCAAAACTTCTTTTTTCGTGTGCTAGAGCTCCCCGTGTATCCTCCTTTGACGGTTTTCCAATGATTTTTTATGGGACAACGCCCCCTCCTGAGGCTTCCTTGGCTCATCCCTCCTCTACAGCTAGTTCTGTCTCACCAGTACCTCCCGTTAGTTCTCCTCCACCTGGGATAGCTTCCTCTTTGCATGTAGCATCTAGTCAACCCATCCATCCATTACAGAATCAAGAAGAATCTCCATCAGATCAAAAACGTCCACGTTTGGAGTCTTCTCTTCCTCTTAATCCGTCTCATTCTGTCTCCTCATCTGTTGGAGAGCACGAGCACCCCTTGCTTAGTTGGATACAGCACAACCCAGAGATGGCAATTCTTTCTTCTTCTACACAGATTCCCTCTTCGTCTGCCTGCCTTGCGTCTACTCCCTTACCAAAAATACCTCCAGTTTCCACCTGGCATGCTAAGAAACGCCGCATCCACCCAAGTGTATGCACTCCAGCCTCTCTTCCGACGTCCTCCTTACCAGAAGAGGTTCCCCTCTCTACATCCTCCCCCCCGGCAGTTGCCCTTACTTTTTCCACGTGGGAGAAACCGCTGACTGCGTCCTCTTATGTCCACAAGGAAAAATCCTCCCCAGTGCAAAGTTTCCCCTTAGCCCTTGCCTCCACTGGAGAAGAAACCAGAGAGATACTCCATTTTCCATCCGTTTCTGCTTTGGAAGAAACCTCTCTTTCTGTTGCTCTTCGGAGTTCTTCATCTCCTTCCTCTACACTGTTACCCTTTAGCAATGGAGATGCAATGACAGCGTCGGAAGATGCACCTTCGCCTTACAATTCTATTCTCCAGAGGAGTGTATCTACACTTCAAACAGATGCATCTATCTTTCAAGAGGATGCTTCTATCGCCATACCTCCAGGCATTTCCAACCCACCACCCTCGGAGGATGCACCTAAGGAACTTTTGAACGGCAAACCCACCGATTCTACCGATGATATCCCTCTTCAAGGGGGGAGCCAACCCTCCCTTTCATCGTTTCTTTCTACTGCCCTTCATAGCGTAGTAAAAGAAGCGTTGCTCCCCCGCAATGATCTACCCTCTTTCACGTCATCTGAAGAGCATACATTTCAGGAAATTTCTTCTCTCCCCACCCTCCCACGATCCACAGTAGGACTTCTACCTGTAACCTCTTCTTCCTCATTTTTGGCTTTTTCTACCTGCGTTACACCCTCCTCTTCGCGTAGCAGTGTACACACTCCCTCTACCCTTGGGGATGAATGTCCCCCCTCCAACGCTTCTCTCTTGGTTGACCCGTGTAAAAGAGGTGTACAGAAACGTCCACGGGTACCTTCTCCTTGTAGGGAGTTAGCTAATTCTCCAGAGCCAACGTGTAGTAGGGATCTTCTAACTGTATCCAGTCCCTCTAGTCTTTCAACCCACCCCCCTTTTCTTGTGACTGCACCTCTTTGTGGATCTATAAGAAATACCTTTGAATCGCTCTCAACCCCAAATCCACAGCTCTCGTCTTTGTCTTCCTTTGGAGGCAATACGACGAGTTCCTCCTCATTTTTATCTACACACATGGCGGAAACACCGGGTGAAACATCTTGGGAAAGTACCTTCCCTTCCTCTCCAACCTTGCCAGTGATGAACCCCGCCCCCCCTCCACCTCGAATTCCGATGAACACATTACACTCTGCCTCTTTAAAAAGTAGCCAAGCTTTTTCTTATCCTCAACCGCGCTACTATTATACACCCATCGTTACAAAAGATACACCTCCCTCCTTTCTTAATGTAGATCTTTCTTCTACCTTTCGAACACCACCTTCATCCATGTCATGGACATCCAGAGAAGGTATGCTCTCCTCTTCCCCTTCTTCTTTATATTTTAGCGCCCACGCCTTCTCTCTCTCTCCCGTACCTTCATCGATGGCTCGGTTTCGTTTCATGGGGGGAAGGGAGCCACCCCCCCCCTCTCTTTTTGGGGAGGTGTCTGTCTATGCATCCTCTTCTAGTAGGATATTGGGGGGTGAAACAGGTGCTTCTCTTTTTTGTAAATCTTCCAAATCACTTCCTTTTCAAACTACTACTTTTCAAGGGAGTAATCCTTCATTTCTCTCATCTCCTACTTCTTTTTCTACCACTTTTTCTCCCGCCTTACTAGCCTCTATGCCGGCTACGGACTGGCGACACTCCTTTCATAGATTTAATAGGAGAAATACTTCTTTTTCTAATCAACCTTTTGGAGTTTTATCAGAATTGAGTCCTCTCCTCTTTCGTTCAGAGACACCTCTTTCCCCTCTACCCCAATCTCTTTATCCCTTTGCTCGTGGACAGAAACATTCCCAGTTGGTTACCCGTTCTTATGCAGCTTCTCCCTCGTCCCTTTCATTTTCACAAGCTGAGCACTGTATTCCCCTTCAAGAGGAACCTGCCTTATCTACACATTTCCCTTTTTCTGTGCCACCGCCTAGCGAAACGAATGCCCTTCTCTCCAGTAACCATGCCACCTCCATCTGCCCTCTCTCTCCTCTGTCTCTCACAGCGAATCGTATACCTCCTGCACAGCATGGGGAGCAAACGGCTCTCCCTCTCCTTGCTTCTTCATTGCAAACACAATGTGATGCTTCTTCTTTGAAGTATGGGTGGACACCCTTCCTTGGCCAAGCCTCGCCTCTGTTTTCTGCCTCACTTCCTTTATTTCCTCCTAGTCACTCCTCCTCTCTTCACACTCTAAAGAAGGAAGAAGGAGGCCCACGACGTCCTTCCCCGTTGACAGAAACATGCACAGAGGCGACCCACTTGACCTCCGCTTCATCTCCTCCTTTAAAGTTTTCTTCGCCTAGGTATGAGGCGGCCACCTCCACCTCCCCTACATCGCATTCCACCTATGCCTATACATCCTCTCTCTGTTGGAAACTTTATTGTATGGAATGTCTCTCATTACATAATCCACGACCCTCTCAACTCTCTAGCAAGTAAGATAATTATATTTTTTTTGCATTGGAGAGCCTAGAGTTTTTTAGTTTGAAAATTTTTATTTAAAAAATTTTTTTATAATTGTTTTATAAAAAAGAAAGATTTTATTCACAAATAGATGTAGCCACATTATCAAAGGGCATTCCATTTAAAAATATTTGCTTTTTATACAAAAAAAAAGGAAAAGTGTGTGTAGAATTTCTCTTTTTTGGAATCAAAACGAATTCCTCCTGTTGTAACTCAGTCGTAGATCGCACTACCCTTTTTTTTGAGAGATATCTAATTTTATATATTGTTTTTACACCGTTTTTATTTATATCTTAGTTTTACATTCCTTCTCATTTTTGTAGGTAAGCACTTATATATAGACTACATGCTAAAACAGATTTTTTTTTTTCTTCCTTTTTTATTTTCCCTCTTTTCTCCAATAAACTATATAAATACATTGTAGACACACACATGTTCTACTCTACTATCGTTTGTACATACTTTTTCTTTTTTAAAAGAAATCTTCAAGAAGAAGGATCCTTTTTTTCCTCTATGAGGTGTTCAAGCTGCTGCAACACCTGCACCTGTGACCGTTGCCTTCGTCTTCATATGATGAATCGTTTATATACTTATTATTTGAAATTGGGAGGTTCAGCTGCTTTACAGTGTTACTCAGTTGAAGTGAGAAATGTTTCTATTCTTGTTTATAAATTTTAAAAAATTGTTTCTATTCTTTATACAATTTTTTTCCTTTTTTTATAATAATTTACACTTTTTTGTGCTTTATTCTCATCCTTCCGCATTCCACTTTGCATTCAAAATAGTTTTTTTTTACCTCTTCTACTTAACCTACATTTTTTTTTCCAATTAGATGACGAATTTTTCTATATGAAAACTATGAATCCTTTGTATAGGCTCCTGGTAGAGAAATTGAATGGTCTACGTTTTTGAGGATGGAAGAATCTCGATTTTCATGTTTTGTAAATCCTACATTAAGAGCAGCTGTTACAGCAACACATTTCACACGTGAACGTATTATAAGAGAACTTTTTGAACCAGAGAATTCTTTTTCTCGTACTAACACTGGTTTTGAATCCCATGGTATACAAAATTAGAAAGTAGTGTTTGTTTTATTATAAAAAAGTTACATTTTATTAGAGAGTAGCTTTTGTTTTATTATAAAAAAAAGTTTATTTTCTTTTTTTTACAGTGAGAGTATTTCTTCTTTTTACACTGAGAGTATTTCTTCTTTTTACACTGAGAGTATTTCTTTTTTTACACGTATTTGATGTATAAATTTTCTATTTGAGACTCATCTTGATAGTTTTTGTTATATCAATAATTAACAAAAGGAAAGGTTTGAATAGCTTTATTACTAATGTAATCTTTACGAGAAAGAAGAAAAAAGATTTTTCTGGGAAACAAATGAAAGTTTGTAGAAATAGTGCTTATTTGATTAGTAACCTCGGCTTATTCTTATTTGTTTTTGGAAGATTGATTCCTGAAGAGTATATGTGATAGTTATACTGTTCTATTTGATGTTTAGAAAATGGGAAAGTCGCTTTGTTTTTTTCTATCTTCTTTTTGGAAAAGGGTTTGAATAGAAGTTCCCTTCTGTTTCTCTCTTTTTTTTATAGACTATGAAAACACCGTTTTTTTTTTAGTTGAGCCAGCTATATATCTTTTTACCGAAGTTTTTGGTTTATTTTTGATAGCCTTAAAAACATTCCTATTTTAAGATGGAAATTTTGTATTTTAGATATTTTCTCGTTTATGTTATTGGCAGGGATGGCGTCAGAAACATGGAATTATCCAACGGTGACTAAAAATTATGAAAATAAAAGTTTGCAACACTCTCTTCTAACAGAGACGATGGGTATGCGCAGCAATCTTTCTAAAGAGTGTACGAACGCATACTCACTTTCCTGTTCCTCCACACATTCTTCTTCTCAAATTACGTACTGCCTGGATAAGAATTCTTCACAAAATGATCGTTCTTGTAATACCTCTCATTCACACAGGCAAAAGGTAAAAAAATTGTGGAAGAATTAGGTGAATTGTTTAATTTTTGAATTTGGGCCTCCTCTCGTTCATTGGGAATAAGGGGAATGAAAAAAAAGGAGAAACATTGCGAAATTTTTTTGGGTTTCATCAAAAAAAAAGAACTATAGAAACATTTCAGAAAGTCTATAATTACAAGTTTGTTTGAGATACACTGGATAAACATGTATAGAGGATACATTTAAATGTAGGCTATCCTTCTTCTACTTTATTTTTGTAGGATTTGAACTGTGTTTGTATATGTTATTTCTTCATTAGTAGTATTGAAAGAAACGATGACTTTAATCTGTGTGTAGAATTTGTCAATGCTTGAAGTACTTGAAGAGAATCGTCAAGGATTGTTGCATCGTCGCAACGAATTGTTGAGGTAATTTTTTCAACTTTATTCTCTCATATATAGATGTAGTAGGCATGGGTGGATAAATCTACTTCTGTTTGGGTATCCTCCTCCTCCTCTATGTTTCATGTTAGATGAGGTATATTTAGAAATGCGCATGTAATAACGGAGAGAAGAGAATTTTTGAGTGAAATGGAGTCCTAAGGTTTAAAGAAAGATGTCAATCTTTTGTTTTTTTAATGTCTGAATGGGTGAAAGCAGTAAAAGCTGAATGGTTAAATAAGACTGTAAAAGGTATGCTTGTCATCTCTCTTCGTTTTTTCAGCATGGGTACTCACCTATATAAATTGAAATATGCAGAGATTTTATACTGACTCGAGTGCTATTTTATATACCGGCAAAAAAACAACAATCTGTTTGTTTTTGACTAAAGACTGGATCCTAGCTTAACAGAGGCTCTTGACTGACTTGAACCCCATCTATAGATTTACTACGTCTCTCTCATTTACGTTTTTACTATTCTTTCAGGTTGAGAGCTTCGTATGATACCATTTCATCTTCCAGCAATTCTGCGTTGGAAAAGGTAAAGCAGTTATGTGCTCAGTCTGATAGATGGGTAGCCGATGAGCATTTGAAGAAACGGACTAAACGAGATCTTATTAAGGTTTGTAATCTACGAGAATCATTTTTTGGAAAGAGATATAGTTTTCTTATTATCTCTACATACTCTTTTTGTGCTGGTAAAGCATATGCTTCATATAGGGGAGGAAACATCTATTGGGGAGTTTGTCGTACCCTGTGTAAATACGCTGGGTGTTGATTCAAACACTGCATAAATCCTGAGATGAGAGTTTTGTCGAGAACAAAACAAAGCCTGTAGGAGGATGAAAGAAATTGCCAAAACGTTTTTTTATTGCTACGAAGAGTAGGCAAAAATAGTAGAGTAGGAAATGGCTTTACTGTATGAAAAGATAGATAACAATCGGTCTCTAAATTTTCCCCATAAGTGCTTGAATTCGTTCTTAAACCCTCATATTTTTTGAGGGAAGTTTAGAGGGAAGTTTAAGAATGTGATAATGAAGTATTTTTTAAAAGGTTGTTTGTCTACTGTTGGTACTCTGTTTCTATGCTCTTTTGTTTTGGGTGTGTTTATTGCTTAGAAATATCGAATGTTCTGCTCCGTGGATAAGCGCATCGCAGCGAATACAAACACCGTGTTAGATTATGGCCTAGAAGTAGACTTTCATACGGATGCTGTACTACTAGATAAATACAATGATTATCTGCAATATTACAATTTAAACTATGGTATAGTTGGACAGTTGCTCTCTTCGGTTTCAATGAATGTACACCGGGCAACTCTAAACGATAACGCTGCGATTCCCATAACTAATGAATCTTCTTTGAATTCTCATCCAGCTAGTGGTAACAAAGAAAGGGACTCTTTTCCTACTATTGCAGCAGTCACCTCTGCATCATTGGATTCCGTTCAATCCTCTTCATTTTTGTGAGTGTACCTACTCTTGTGGTATCATTTTAAGTCTCTTAATGATTTTTATGTTACTGCGCAAGATTAAAAAAAGCCACACTTCCCTCTTTTGATTCTGAAGTGGCTGTGCTAGTTTCTACTTATACTACTTTCTCTATATTGCTGCGATGTCTCCTGTTAACTCATTCTGGATCACATTATGAACATAAACATATGTTCTTGTTACGATAGCATGCTAGGAAATATTTTATATGCGGCTCTTTCTTCGGAAAATGTATTTCTCCATCTGCATCTTCGTCTAGATTTGCGTAACGTTTTGTTTGGAATTTTCTAACATTAGATATGGAAATTTTGTTTGTTTCCTGCTCTTCGCAAATGCTTGAAAGTCATACGTTACTATGGAATTTGTAAAAATCAGGTAGAACAATACCACATTGTACTTCTATGTGGGGTCGTTGCTGTATTAGACCTTTGCTGCAAAAACCAAACTCAATTTGTTTCCTTTTTAAGTAATACAGAAATATAAAGGAGTGATTAAGCGTCTTTCTTCATTTTAATTTTAAGGCGGCAATCGAGAAATGAGTGTACCTTTAGTGATAAATGCATTCTTTCTTACAAGCTTAAGGGTTTGCTAGTATTTGATCATGTTCAAAAGCATCTGTTTTTTTGAGTTTAACCTTAGCCTATAGCGTTAAGCAAGCATGCACTCTTAATTGAAGGAAATGCTTACAGTTTGAAATTATCGTGATATGCAAACGATTTCCCTTTTCTGATTTATATATCCTGTATAGTTTTAGCCTAAATTAAACTCATTTTCTTAAGATGAAACATACAATAATTAAGTGATCACCTACATGAATACTCTAGTTTCTGCTCTTGGCATAGTTTGAAATTCTTGTACAGCAAGCGGTTTTGCTCGTATGCTCCGTAAGGGCAGATGTTCATAGAAAAAATATGGCTTCCCCCCACTGTAGATATATAGCAGCAATTCCTTTCTTCATTAACAAATACATGAATTCACAGCTTGAATAAAGGAAACAGCTTTTTTTTCTAACGTAAAATGCAAATATTTCAAAAGTAGAAATGTTTCTGCGAATCAAACTGTTTTTTTCATACCATAATAATACTATTACCCTCATTGATAAATGCCTTTTCTCTTTAGTTCAATAAAAAGTCACATGAAATTTTCGCAGTTTGCAAATTTTCGTTATATAGCCAGTTACATTTTACGGAACATCAAATATGCATAGTTTTCATCTGTTGCACAGTATCGAAGAACGAATGGAATATATGTACGCACAAAATAGTTACTTTTCCTCATAGTTTTATCGGATTGTAATTGTTATACAGAAGTACATACAGTATGAAGTTGGCAAATATGTGAACAAACATGTCTTGGTACATTCGTAGCAAAATACCAACGAGCAATTTTTCCACTTGAAAAATTGCCGCATAATCAATCATTCCTAGTAAAAAATATTTACAATTACATAAAAAGGTTTTGTGGGACATGTTATAAACCTATCTCCTTTTTGAGGACAACGTTACCCTTATTGGCAAGATAATTTGTATCCAGCAAGTTCTAATTGGATTAACAGTGTATTCGTCTTTGCAAGAAAAAGCTGAGGAAGTATAGCTTTTAATTTTAAATGCATTTTTAGCTTTTTTACAACACCGTTCGATATTGAAAATTAAGCATACCTTTGAAAAGAAAATATAGATTAAGCATACGGAATGCATTGAGAGGTGTTACCTTTTCAAGGAAGGGAAATTATCTGAACAAAAAAAGTAAATTTAGCTGTTGCATTCGCGTGAGAGACGCTCTTTTGTTGTTTGGCGTCCGCACCTAAAATTTTGCATACAATAATAAGTTGACGACGCTATCTGGGTAATTGCCTCCATATTTATATGCCTGAACATTTTTAGGCATAAACCAGCGGAAGGAAAGTAATGATTGTCACGACAATCATAGAATGAATTTCAATAGTAAATGACAACGTGGAGGATTATGAAGATACACAGTTATTAATACTTTTTATTTTGATATTAGTAGGTTTTTGTTTTTTATAAAATTTATTCCTCTGCAAAGGGTGTAAAAATTTTGTGTTTTTCCTAAAATTCGTTGTAAAACTTTTTGTTTTCTTCTCCATTGTGATTTGCACTTGGTTTTTACGCATAAGGTGCGTTCGGCGCTCATTGCAAATTCCAAAGTTATCGTTACATTCTCCTCAAGTGATCCTTCGTTTTACTCTTTTTTGAAAACGCAATAATTTAGATTTGCTAGTTTTAGTTTGCTTTCGAGCAATAAGGTTTTTAGATTCATCCTGATTTCTGGGCATAACAACGTTGATTACAACATTACACTATAAACGCCTTGCGCATGGTCCTATAACATTATTTCTGTTTTACGTAGGCAACATGTAAACTCCGTTTCACCTCTTTCGTACTTTGTAAAGCTTAAAGTAAGTCAATCTGAAACGAATGATTAATAATAACAAGCAAAAATCAAAGAGCGTATACCGCCATATTCTTTGCATGCGCACAATCTAAGCAAATTTAGTAGATTTCATCTACTGTTGCAACCTCTGTTGTAATCCGGAGATTTTTACATCACCTAGGATTAACCAATCGTTACCTATTGACTCAAAGCATTTATGTTCTGTGGAGATTATGGTAAAAAATTATCATAGACTTATCAACAAGTTGATAGCTTGCAAGTGTAAATATATTTATAAGTGTTTATATATCTCATCAGGTTCATTCTATAGCTTATACATTTAACTCATACGAAAGAATTAAATCAAAAAACTGGAACGCTAAAGCTCATCACACTCTTCAGTAGCGTTGCTATCAAACTCGTAATTTAAGGACATTGATGTCCCGCCATAGATCCTCGCACAGTAGCACCGCACTTCTTCTTTCACTACTTTACTGTTGCAATCCACTAGCGCAAAGACATACACTTAGTAGTACATTGAGCCTCATTATATGGTTGTCTCAATGAATGAAACGGTAAAAGGCTACTTTTTACGTATTATAAAGTTTCTATCATGAATCTTGATGCACAATTTCAACAGATAATTAGACTCAAAAGTTTTCAACGTCATTTTTCACTTAGTTGTCAACCAACATTCCTTTTTTGAAAGTGTGCAAGTGAACACTACATTGACAGGCTACTTCAAAATACAACACTCATTAGAGAGATCCACATGCCAAAATGCACAATTACACAAAAAAGTACGCATCAACATGTTCTTGGCAAATATGTGAAGAGCACGTACGACCGAAGCATTTTAATTCTACAAATATTCCATTTTGTCCGTTCAAGTTTCTAAGAGCTACGTGTATCACACCTAGAAAATAACAAATGTACAATATTAGAATTATTAAAAACTAATTTCTATTTCACATTATACGTAAAGTTTGCTTGCGAGATTATATTGATGTGTATATATTCTACCCATTTTCTATTCCTAGGAAAAACGTGTTATTTCCCAGCCGCACATGGCAGTGGAACCTTGTTTTGCGTCACTGCGAATCTCTGCTGCTATTTGATTATTGAGAGTATATCACATCGTTTTGGATAATTGTTATAATTTTACCATATTTTTTGTTATACGTTCACGCGCGCATGGGTAAGCTTTACAGCTTATTCACCTATACATATGCAGTCAAATCTTCAAACGTAAAAGCTAGGGGTACTGGTTATCAAAATATGTTTCGTAACGTGATACATGAAATATTTTTGTTTTAAGTAGACAATCGAAACAAGTGTCAAATAAAATATTCATTCAGGATTTTTAGCAATGCTTACGTCAGCTAGAATGCATAAGAACAGAACGTGAGTAGGAAACAACCCACCATGGGAAGAAAAAAAAATGCTTTTGTACTATAAATGTAGGACTACAGCTTTTAATTTACAATAACTTGCGTTCATTGAGTGCTTAATATTTTGTAATAGAAAATAATGCTTAAATCAACTTTTGGATATATACAAAAAAGGATTTATTTCTCTTATTGTCAACACCACTGACAAAGGTTTAATGCAGAGATGAAAAAAACTTGTGGAGAAAGCGACACACGTTTGTACGGTCTGTTAACTGGTAGAAATGATCTGGGCAAAAGTGTGTCACCCGTTCGGGCAGTGTAATTACGCATTGCGGTCATGGTGGATATTGCCTTGATGTGTTTAGGTCACGACCAGTAAGGTTCGATGAAACTCTGCCTCCACAGCAGAAACAAACTTCACTCAACTCTCTTAAACTTTTAGAGGGGGTACCGACAGCTTAGCTCTGTGACCCCCTGATATCGTCGGCTTAACGCCCTGAATTTGCCAAAACTCGACTTTTTACTTGAGCTGAGTTAAACGGTGTGATTCACATGCCGCTTTGTTCCGGTGTAACAATAATGCCTCCACATGTTTAAGGAGGGTTATTTTTTGAAAATTCTTATTTGTTTGCTACTCTTTCTTTGTCTGTGTGCCTCTTTTCACGTCATAGTACCCTTTTGCTTGCCATTGCATGTATATCCTTTCCAAAGTTGCGTTTTTGATCTGTTGTGGGAATTGGCTCCTCTGAGGTAGCGATGTGTGTGATAGGTAGAGAGTCAAATACGTTAGCCAACGAAATATTCTTTTGCTCAGGTAGTAAAACTTCATAAAATTGGTTTCCTCGAATGCTTTCACTATTATTATTTTGAAACGTTTTTTGTGGATGGGATTCTTTTGCCAGTTTTCTTTTGAAATTTACGATTGCGTGCAAAGTGACAGAGGGTTGGAAAATTTTTGGGCAATATTCTTTTTTGCTCTCTCTGGTACGTGTGAAGAGTTACAGGAAGTAGAGACGAAAGTTTGGAGGTAGCTAAGCAGGAAACTCTTGCAATTCTTAAAACATGCTCTGTTCTTTTGTTTCAGCTGCCCCTTGCTTTTTTCTGTGAGTATAGCAACGGAAGTCAACCTGCTGCTGCATGTTCTTCCTTGTAACGGAGCTTTTTTCTTCTTCCTATGGGGATAAGATAGTTTGTTTTTGCTTTGTCCCAGTTTTTTCGTTTATTTTCCCCGGTTACCTCCGTCTGACCGGGGTGCTTTCTCTTTGCCAGTCTGCGTAGACTGAGTTTAGCAAGTTAGCTTGCTGTTGTTCTTCACCCTCTTCTGATAATACAAATATATATTTTTCGAATTATTTCTGAATCTCTCTGCTGTAAAGTCCTGTTTACTTTTTTCAAAGTTGCCGCGCTTAATATTTGTAGCGGCGACGGCCCTTTTTTCCCTTAGTCATTTAACAATCCAGTTTTCTTCAAACTGCTTATTACCTTGTTTCCTATCCAAGGAAATTTGCAGAGTGTTCCATTTTCAAAGAAGAGTGTTGCAATTCAGCATTACCCTACTATAACCGAGGCATCGTGACCCAACTTCTACTTCTTTTCTTTCCACAGACACAATCTATGGATGCTCGGGTTTTTTAAAATTGGAAAATATCGTTGTGTGATTCCCATTTCATTTTTCAAGAATTTTTTAGTACGACAGTTAGAGAATTCTAGCATTTAATATGCAGTTATTTTGTCCTTTTTTTTCCTACTTTTAAGAAGGGGTTTTCATAATATCCCGGTATGTTGCTTTGGTTTTTGCAAAACATCTTTTTATGTTTTTCTTGGGTTCTCTGTTGAAATTTATTTTTCACTGATAATTAAGTTCTTTTGTTTGGATGATTAGATTTCTTTGCTTACGTTGTTATAATTTGTTTGTGTGCTGCCACAAACAGTAGTAGAATATACCGCTTTCTTTTACATTTTTTTGGAGTCTTCCAATATCTACTTTGCTAAGAAATATGAATTATAAAGTATATGCACACTCCTGCTTTTTTTTGTTATTTTGCAGTCTCATGATTCTTTATTAGTTTTCTTATATTCATTTGTTATCTGTTACTTTAGTTTTTCAGCATGCATAGCTGCGTATTTACATCCCCTGTGAAGTAGTACCTTCTTCTCACCTCTTTCTTATTCTTTGGAAGAGGTACAGACGCACTTTATTTCTTCTATCTCCTAAGGTTTGACTTATGTTCTTTGTAAGTTTCTATTTCTTTTCCCGTTAAAACGTTAACATATTTCATCTCTTTTCTTGGAAATTCGTTGATTTACTACTGAAAAAATTCATATAAATGTACTCTTTTTTGTTTTTTTTTTACATTTTGTTGAGATCCTGTAGGCTACGTTATCCATTTCCTTCATTTTTTGATGTATTGAAGTCTTTTTTTGTATGTGTGTGTATTTTGCATAACGTGTTGAATACTTTGTGTCTCATCTGCTTCCTCTGTTCATTTTTTCTCTAAAAGAAAAGGATGGTTATACCCTTATTTTTACGGGTAGGGTGATTTTGAAATCAAGGCAATTTTTTTTTAGAAAGAATAACGAATAGAAAAAGAAACATCATTTTTTCGTGATAAAATAATTATATATTTTTTTAAGAGAGAGAAGAATACCCATTAAACGTAGATTTTTGCAATACGTATAAGTGTATACATGCTTGTCTTACTGTCGTATTATTTTGGTTTTAGAGAGTGCTGTATAATTTGGATTATCTTTTTTATTTCAGTGTGTGAGAACTAGAGTAGATGTGAGACGATTCTCCCTGCACATCCTCTTCCTCTATGGATAGAATACTCACTCTTTGATATTTCTTCTTATTGGAAGTAATGGCTTCTCGTGGATTCCCAATGGCTGCCCCGATGTATCTTTCCACTCACAATGCCTTAAGAGTGGGTGAGCTGGAATATCCAAAATTTGATGTCATATTCTATGAAACTAAAGAGAATGGATTAGGAAGAGAAAATAACATTTCCTTATCCATTTCTCCTCTTCATGATGTTCAAGTAAGTGCCATTTCAACATGTGTCAAAATTGTCTTCTTTTTTTGCAGAGCTAGTTTCTGAATTTTTATAAGCATCAATTTACATTTATTTTTCACTTCATTTTTATTTTTTGTTTTTATGGCTGTTTTCTCTCCATTCCTTTGTTTTCTCTCATAACGCATCCTTTCTCTCTCTTTTAACGTGATTCTCACTGCCTGTTCGTCCTCACTCTCTTTCTTCTACTCATTTTTACTTCGTCTGCCATTTAGACGGTCAAACGTTTACTCATAAAACATTCGGATTTACCAAATGGCACACAAGTGAAGGATATTCGTATAACGTACAAAGGTGTGGATTTACCAAATTATCGACTGATGAATCTATTTTGTTCTTCTAATAGAAGATTATATTGGTCTTTGATAAAATCTACTTCTAATGGTGATATTCGAGAAATGGGATTTAAATTTCCCAAAAAATTGCAACACATTGTGAAAGAAGTTCGATTGGCCTTTAATAATAATATAGCACCTAAATTATCCATGGATGGAACAGGTAAGGCAAAGAAGAGGGAAATTATACTCAAAAAGGAAATGCATACAAGTAGGAGGGAGTTATGAATGATTTCGTAATAAGAAATGGTTTAGGTAACACGTTTTGTGTTTTTATATGTTAAGCTTTATTCTTTTTTCCGCCTTTCATCCCCTTTTTCTCTTTTTTCATCTCTCTCTACTTTTTCTCTTTTTTTTCCCCTCTCTCTCTCTCTCTCGCTCTCTTTTGTTCCCTCTCTCCCTT
>JADAQX010001248.1:0-10458 GCA_015476325.1 Cardiosporidium cionae
AGGAGAGAGAGAGATGAGGAGGAGGAGGAGAGAGAGAGATGAGGAGGAGGAGAGAGAGAGAGATGAGGAGGAGGAGGAGGAGAGAGATGAGGAGGAGGAGGAGAGAGAGATGAGGAGGAGAGAGAGAGAAAATAGAGAATAAACAGATAAAATAGAGAATAAACAGATAAAATAGAGAATAAACAGATAAAATAGAGAATAAACAGATAAAATAGAGAATAGAGAGAGAAAAAAAAGTAGAGAAAAAAAAATTAAAGAAATGAGGGAAGTGGCTAGAGACTAAAGAGAAAGAATATAGCAACGAAAGATTGAAACTGAAAATAGAAAAGATAAAAAATACCAAAGGAGAATAGAGAGCTACCTGAGGATATCCACAAAATGGAGAGAACATCCGTACTGTGTATCGATCTATAAAAATTTCAGTGTAGAAGAAAACGATAAATATATTAAAAGAGATGCTAAAAAGAAGAGAAGGGATGTCTGTTTTTAAGAGAAAGATGAGCATGGAAAATCCAAAAGTATGCCTTCATGAGATAACTCCTGAAGAGTGAAAAAAATTGAATAAATGTGTTGGTAAAAAACTTAATGTTTTACCAGGATTCTTGAGGCAGAAGGTGACTTAGGATGTGTTTCAACTGGTAAAAAAAATCCACAAAATTTTGTTCTCTGGAAGAAAGCCAAACAGAATGAACCTTCTTGGGATTCTCCATGGGGTGAAGGGCGTCCTGGTAGGATGCTTTTTAAGTAGAAGGAGGAAGAATTACACAGACTGAATGGAAACTAACGAACTTATTTTGAATAGCTGAAACTATGAGGCGGGTGGAGGTGGGAGAGTGGAGGATTTTTTCTAAGAGATGGAATACCTTTAGAGAAGAAATTTGTGGCGTGAGCAATAGTGTCACTTCTACATGTGATTGTATTCTGTTTTCTACCCATTTTAGTAGGAAGAAGAGTGAATACATGAAGGAAATCTACATGTAGGGTAGGTTGTCTTTGTTTCTCACTCTATTTAAGAGGAGGAGAAGAAGAGGGGAGAATCTGTATTTATGTTTTAAGTCAAAGGAGGTGTGAAAGAACGTGAGAAGTAACCTGTAAGTATATTTCTTTGAGAGATAAACTAGAGGCTTCAATTAAGAGATGAATTGGAAGTTTGTATACAGTTTTTGAGAGAGATAAACTAGAGATTTCAATGATATTTCTTTGAGAGATAAAGATTCATCAAACAATTTCATCAAGAGTGAAAATAAAGGTTTAAAGGATTTCTTTATCGCTGTAGGATGGCATATCGAATGCAGCGCCATGGCCTGTGCGACGCTTCCCTTCCCCTTAGATATTCACAGCGGTGGCGTTGACCTTCGCTTTCCTCATCATGAAAATGAGATGGCTCAGAGTGAAGCGGCCTTCCATCGGCCTCAATGGGTGAATTATTTCCTCCATAGTGGCCATTTGCACATTGAAGGTGCAAAAATGTCAAAATCTTTAAAAAATTTCATCACCATTAAGGAATGTTTGGAACATTTCAATAGTCGGCATATTCGTCTACTGTGTCTGATGAATACGTATGTTTTATATTTTGTATATGTAAAAAGTTTAAAGGTGGAAACAGAGAAAATATGTGTTTGGAGAGTGTGTGTAAGTGTAAGGATAAGAGAGGATTTGAAAAAAAAAAATTTATTTTGTAGAGAATGAAAACAAAATATATATTTGTAATCTTCATACTCCTTTTTTTGTTTAAAAAAATTCAAATTTGTGCAGTGGATATGCAGGAAGAGAGAGAGGCGTAGTTTTATACATTTTGATTTATTTTTGAATACTCTGCTTTGTATAGAAAGTTTGAAGGATTCATATTTTTGCATTTCCATGTGGGATTGTGCTTGAATTTTTCAATTTTCATCCACTCTGAAGCCTGTTTGGGTATCCTTTTCTCTGATTATTGATTCTTTTTCTTCTTTCATTCTCCTTCTGTGTGTTTGGTATCTTTTTATTTTTTGTCTGTATGCTGATATCTGTGATAGATGGAACACACCGATGAATTATCATCCAAATGGAGAATCCATGACCGAAGCAGTGGAACTGGATCGATTTTTTTGCAATTTTTTTGCACTCGTTCAGTCTGTGTCCAAAAATTCTTCTTTAAAAGAATCTCAAAAATTGACTGCAATCGAATTTGAGTTGAATAAGGCACTTCGTCAAACAAAAGAGAAAGTATAAACATTTTTATGGAATGGAGGGAGTTCATTTTCATTCGTAGAGAGTGCCAACAAAACGGAAAGAAGAGGCTTTGGGAGTCATCTCTTGTTCTCTACACCTCATGGAGTTGCTCAATAATTTGATTTTAAGAGGGAAATTGTGATTTCACTCTCTTGTTTTCAGTAGGTTTGCGTGTCAAAGGGATACAATGAAGAATCAAGAGAGAGAGAGAGAGAGAGAGAGAGAAAAAGAATCAAATTGAGAAAAGAGAGAATTTAAAACGATAGCATTCCCTCTTATCTCTGTTATATGCCGTTTATGTACATCATTCACAAACATATGAAACCAATTGATAGTATATTTTTGAGAACTTTCTTCATTAGTCTTCTGATACCTGTTTTCCTATCAAATTGAATGAACGTTCTGTACATTTTTATATTTCGTAGGTGCATGGTTTTCTTTGTGATAATTTGAACACAGCGAGTGCTCTCTTAACTATAAAATCACTCGTACACGAGACCAATGCGTATCTCAATAGCAGAGAAGCAAATATTTTGCATTTCACATTGATATTGGAGATTTCAGATTTCATTCTGGATATGCTAAAGGTTAGAGTGCATTTATAGAGTTAGTGTCTATTTACCGCCAGTAATTTATTTCTATTTCTACTCCTGTGATGTTTTTTATTTTACATTCTTTTATTACAACCACCGGTAGCGGATGTAAAGGAAGCGCCTGTCTCACTGTGGACGATAGAGTAGAAAAAAGAAATAGGAGTACCATCAGCCTTAGAATACTCTCGGTAGTCTATTTTTAAAGTTTGTATGCATTATTCTAGCTTATAGAAGAGGTTGAAACGCATTATTTCTTCAGATTTTTGGGATAGTTACAACACATTCAAGTTTCCTTCAATACACTACGGAGGGTGCAGAGCAGCCTCACGCTAACTCAGAAATTTTGGATATTCTTCATTGTGTTGGGAGTTTCCGTAAATCTGTAAGCAAAACGAATGCGATAATCCTGAAATCGGTTCACTCTACATGACTCTGTGGCAAATGAAAATTTGATTCGTATATTTTTATTATATTTTGAAAAGAAAAAACTGAAATGCAAATAGTTACGTTACACAACTTTGTACGTCCCTGTGAGAAATGAACTATTCAAAGGTACGGCTAACCAACGGGATATCTTATTTTTCTATACATTTCTTGAACCGAGGATATGTAGAAGAATTGAAGGGTGCTTTAAGGATACAGTTTGGTCTTGCATCGTTAGATTCTAAAGCAATATAATTTTTTTGTATTTGATCACAAAGGTTAGGGATATTGCTCGTTCTGGACTCAAACAGAAGCTAGCCCAAACGAAAGATGTACAAACGATTTCAAAAGATTTGCTCACAGTGTGCGATCATTTAAGAGATTCGAGTTTGATGGATTTGAACGTCCGACTAGAAGATCGACCGGATGGCACTTTCATTGTTCAGAAAATTACACTGTATGATTTCTTTAATCTGTAGTATCTTTTTGAAGTAATGGATGGTATTTTTACTGTTTGATTATTTTGCTTTCCTCTAGAGAAGAAGCTCTGCGCGAGAAGCAGCTAAAAGCAGAAGAGTTGGAAGAGAAAACACGTAATAAAGACGAACGGATAAAGCAACTGGTCTGATTTAGCACAATGTTTCTATTTTTTGTATAGTAATATATAAACTTGTTGTATTTGCATAACTCATAAAGGGTATTTCAAACATGCCTATAGGCTGATCAAAAGGCTAAGAAGGAAAAAGAAGCATCAGTTCCACCGCATGAATATTATAAATCATTTATGCTGGATAAATTCTCTGAATTTGACAGTAACGGTGTTCCATTATCCGATTCAGCGGGAAAGCCTCTTTCTAAAGCTGTTAAAAAATCGCTGATAAAGGTAAAGTATGCGCGCAAATAAGATGCAAAGATGGTATGGTAATTCGCCGTTTCTGTATTTATTCTGGCCCTTTGTGTGCCTAAATTCCTGGTAGCCTATAAGTATATTCTAGTATAATTTGAATTCTTTGCTGAAGTATATACGTTTCTATGAACTAAAAGTGTAATGAAAGACTAATGCCGATTTCATCAATAATTTGTGGCATTTGCAGTTTCTAGAAAAGCATCGCAAGATTCATGATATTTGGTTGCAATCAGCGGCGGCAACTTCGGGAGTTTAATTATTGGGTAGAAGCATGTATAAGGATCGATAAGAAGGTCCTCGGCTTTATACATAAAGCCTATTGGCAAACTTAGAGAAATTTACTTTCCCTATAAAATTGTGCAGATGTTAATTCTTCTGTAAACGCACTTGTGCTTTCAGTGATGTAATTGCAGCATTTTATGTAAATGAATCGATTTTGTCGATACATCGTAGCGAAACCATAATTATCATACTGGTTTTCATTAATTTACAAGCCTTCTTTCATTAAGTAGATGCATGGCTCCGGCTTGCAAAATTCAGAAGATATTGTCTTACCCTAGCTTGTCTGCGCTAGTTTTATAGCATATAAAAGCTTGTGCTTATATTGCTCTATTTTTTCATCATTATACGAGAGAATTGTTTAATGGGAAGCTTGCTCAAAACATATGGACGAATACTGTTATTCTTATTACTGGATCATACTCACGGATGCGGTAGTGTGATACAGTATAGACTGCGATTTCGACGGAATGATATGAGCACGAGCAGTTTGTTAAAACGTCTAGGAATTGCATTTTCTATGCTTAGCGTAGCTATTGAATGCAAATAAGAAATGCTGGATAACTGAAATGAATTACATCGAAATAAACGTAAATTTCCAAACTATTTAACAATTTAAAATAGCGACGATGCCTGCAAGTGTAGCTAAAGTTTCAGTAGCTCCTTATATTTGCACACAAAAATAGCTCTCTTCCATCACGTCACCAATTGTTGCTTTGATACACATGAGCGGAAGAAACATTAATTAAGTTAATCACTTTATCCATTCGCAGTCGATAAGGACGTTGCGTTCTTACACTTTATAATATAGCTTAAGGCACGAGGTCTGAATCGGTTATGCACTATTGAATGATGGAAATATTAGCTCGGCTTACACCCTTAATTACGAGGGCGAAAAAACTATATTCTTAGGGGTAAAATTCTGGTTTTTGTACTGCTAACTTGATTTAAGCATGGTGACATTCACGTCTCCCTTTGGTCAATCGGTCTTATATCGTTTTGAAATACTTTTCTTATTGTGATAAGTAGTTTTATGTCCAATTGTAATTTACCCTGATTGATTTAAAGAGAGCATGTCACTCTTATGCCTTGTAACTAGCAAGTTTTATAATTTATGATGCAGGATTTTAGAGAGCTGCTAGACATATAGTGGTTTACTGATTTCGCCATGATCGCATTTCGCTCTGGCACTCCTACTAACTGTAATGTGATCTTCACATTATAACTTTCTTTTACGTCTGTCGAGATATGTCCTTCGTTCCTGTGAATTGATAATAGATGCCAAGTGCAGCTCCCTTCTTTTGCAACAATCCCAAATGGCTGGTTACCAAACCAAGAGCAGTGTATAATGTTAATCGTGATAGAACTACTGGCAAAACAATGCAATCTTCTACGAAAAGCATGCAGCAGCTTCTGCTCACTCGCCTTCCTTACCTGAATGCATAATTGATATTCTTTTGGTTTTTCAAGAACCTATTTGCACACCATAGAAAAAGCAGAGGCCGCTCGGTAGGAGATGAACCAGCGCAAGTTTATAACGACATGATTTGGTACGTTGCGATTCATACATTACTCCATATGAAATAAAATTCAAGCGTGTACATTTAGCTGGACAGCTCCGTCATTTACAAAGGTGCCTCACTTTAACAACCAGCTCCATTTGGTGCTTTTGCCTTCCTTCATCAACTGCAGTAGCAAGGCTTCGATTGTTCGGGGAGCGATGCACAAAACTTTTTTACAGAAAGAAAAGATTTGATTTACTAGGAAAAGTTGCATAAAAGATGCAACTTTACGACGCATCCTAGCGCCTAGTAGCGTGCACGTTTTACACCTAGAGCAGGGGTTTTCTGTATTTTCTTTTTAGTTTGTGTAGGGGTGCAATATTTCGTCAACTCTTAACTAAAAAAAAGGCTAGTGCATTTGCTTGTCGCTGGATACATTTCAAAATACAAGCGAAAGATAAGAACAAAAAAACTTTTTTCAGTCTCACTTTGCACTTCGGAATGTTCACCTTCAAGCATGTTAAATGTAGTAAGCAATATCAATCGAATACAGATTTTGCACTTGCGCTTAGCTTCATGCAATCTCTCTAAAATATAATTAGATGTGAACAAAAAGAGCGCTTTTCATACTTTACATTCTAATAACTTCGTTTTCTTAGTCGAGTTTATAATTTGTGTTTTGTAATATTTTACTTCGTTTGGAAACCAGTGGCTGTGTGACATGAATGATGTTTGGGATGGTTACTGCTTGAAAATTAGCATCTAATTGCAACGTTTGAGCCATTTCACATCTCTTTTTAATAGTATTAGCAGACATTTTTGCTGTTATTTCTCTATGCGACATACTGTCACCAATACAAAAATTACAAAATATCAAAGAGAGTAGAAGTAGTGCTGAACCGAACCGATGAGTGTGAATGCACAATTGTATATAATGTAAATGCAAAAGGTTTCCAAAATGTCGAAAAAAGCAAACAAACGCTCTCTTTGTCTTTAGAGAAATAACTTTGCGTAGGTTGTGAATTAAAATACCGATATAAATGCTATTATCACCTTGCATGAATGTGTCACTACGCCGAAATATGGGTAAATCCATGAATGATAACTTCGGTTGTTGAATATTAACTTTCACGCATAATTAGCGTTGAATATCTTTAAATTTCACCGTTGCAGTCCGTACAGTCCTTCGTAAATGGATGACTTTAAATCCGCCTCCACTCTTTTATCGATCAATTAATTCTTTTACGGAACTCTGTTTATAGCTTGGTGCAGCAAGATTAAATTCTCGTGACAGTCAATAGTTACTTACTTACATTGGGGCACTTGTTCTCTTACGCATCACGCTACCTACGCAAGGCTCACAGTAAATTAAGCCAAGGATTCTTCATTTCTCTTTCTCATCTTTTCCATATTCAGTGAATGCATCGTTTGACACACGCATTTATTCGGTCACTGTCATAAGTATGTTGTTTGACAGGTCATTGCCGATTTACGTGGCAAAAGTACAAAGCATATCTTTTTCATTACGTTGTGGTGCTTCACATTATATATATTTTTACGATAAACGAGACTAGCTTTCTTCCTATGAACGCAACTGAATGAATTGTGATGATATTGCTACGTATCTACTTGTGCTTAAATGTCTTCTTTGTCGATCATTTACTCGTTCAATGTCTCATAATTAAGTAAACAAGGTCTCCTATATAATATATAAAGAACATTTACACACTTTTGGCTCGAAGATAAAGTTTAGTACGGGGATACTTGTCGCGAAATGCATAGTATGTATGCATTACGCTGTATGTATTATCTCTTCTGTGATATCATGCGAATCCATGTATGGAGAGTATCGTATAATCATTGCATATTTTCTGTTTTTGTGGGGAAATTCAAAATTATTTGTGAAAATTTGTTAGTAGTAGAAGATGTTTGTTGCTTATTTAGTATATGCAGCTTAACATGCAAAAATCAATAATATTTGTGCATGCATTCAAAGTGGACATTCATTTAATAGAACATATAAATAAGAATAGCATAACGAATTGTCGGAAAAGGAAGATAGTGTTGTAAACAGTAGAAATAGCATTTTGGCAAACAGAATGACTTTGCGTACGGATGTAGTTTCCGGGAGTGTTTTGGACGTGCAAAAACTACTATCATTAACTTTTGATATCAATGCTGTATCTGAAAGTGGCAACAATCATTTAGATGTAGCTACAATGCGTGGACACATCGATAATGTGAAATTTTTGGTAGATAATGGATATAATGTTAATGCTGTGGATAAAGATGACAACATTCCTGTACATATTGCTGCATTGAATTAGTGCAATATTTGGTAGGTAGAGGATGTCATATTGACACTTTGGATAATAATGGGCACACTTCTTTACATAATACTGCATGGAATGGACATATTGAAGTAGTGTAATATTTAGTAGATAAAGGATGTGATGTTAATGTTGTAAATTACAATGACCAAACAGCTAAAAATATAGCTGAATTAAATGGAAATGTTAAAATTATAAATTACATATCTGCAAGATTACAGCTTAGATTGCCTGCATTTCCAACTGCGGCTAGGGTAGCTTAGTTATATTAATTTGAATATAATTTGTAGAATTAATGGAATACATTTTGGAATTTGGTACCTCTTAATATTTGATGCAAAAAAATTATTAATGCATCGGTTCTTAAGGATAATATAATTATTCACAAGTTTTTTAATAAAATCTAATAATTTTCATCTATATTTGATTATATTTAATTTATATAAAATGATTACAAAAATGTATTGTTGATGAAATAGTCTGACTTTTCATTAATTTTCTATGTGTTCATCTAAAAGCATTAAAGTAATAATATATGATTGCTCTGAATCCTCTTGACATAACTTACTTTGGATATAAATTAGAGGTAAATTTAATATAAATTATTTTTTGTTTGGATACATATTTATGTTTATTTTATATAATTTTTTGTTAAATATACAAAAAAAGGAAAATATGCAAAGCATGTTTTTTATTTGTATATGGAAATGTTTTTTATATGAAATTTTTTTTATAATTATTGTTTTGCTTTATTTTTATTTTATCGTATAGATACGTATGTTATCTCTTATATTATTATTATTATTTTTTATAATTTATAAAATAGTAATAAAATGGATTTTTCATTGTTTTTATTAATGAAATTTATACCTGTCTTCCAGATTCAAAGTTTTTTTATCATTTTTAGCAAATTGTTTTTTTCTCTTCAGTAAATGAATTAAATATTTATTAAAGCAAATTATGGATGAATTTTGTGTTTTTGTAATATATACTTAATATGATTTTTATAATAGGGTGTGGAAGATTTTGCACTATCAAAGTTTTCAAACAGTTTATGGAAGGAGGATAATAAAATATCTTTTAGTTGGAAGGATTCATCATTACAAAATATTGCAAAGATGAAAGCAGCCAGATACAGGTCAAGAAAAAAGTAGAATATGAAATAAAAATATTTTATATATATGTAATAAAAGTTTAAAAAGAGTATTGTAGAAAGAAAGAAATACTGTAAAGAAATAGATGTATTAAATAAATAAAATAAATAATAAAAATTTAACTAAGTTATAGTTAAGAAAATGAGAAAAAAGAAGGAATACAAAATGAAAATAGATAAGCAATTATAAATTGTAAAAGAATTACTTAAAGAAATCTTAACAATATTTTTTGTTTATATTTTATTACTTATATATGTGTATTAGTACAAAAATGAGATATTTATTATATATAAACATCTAATTTTGATGTATATATTATATGGGGGCTAACTTTTTATTTATTTTTTAGAAATATGAATGTAATTTGTTTGATAATTTTGTAAATTTATCTTTTGCTGTAGATAATTTTTACATTTCTTTTTTTATAAATATTATTTTTTCTTAGTAAAAAAGTTTATTTTATGGAATATTAACTTTTTTATTTTTTATTAATTTTTGGTAAATCAGCTTACAGTGTAACTAGTAATATTTTTATTACTATGTAAGTATCTAACTTTTGTATTCTATTTGTTTTTTGTGTTGTTTTTTCTTTTTCAAATTTATTAAAAAATAAAATGTTTTTATATGTATAATTTGTATTTTTTTTATGTTTCTCTCTTTTCTTGTTTTTTTAGTGGTGGTTCAATCTCTTTAAGAGAAACAATATTTAATGCCTCTTTAGAAGAAAATCTTGTTTTAAATATTAACGCATCTTACTCTAAAGTATGTTTATTTGTATTATTTCTACTCTTAATGCAGCAGAAAGTACAATAAAAATTTTTAAAAATAGTTATTATTGAAATTATTAAAGTTGTTTGTTAGAGTATTTTTATTTTTAATATGAAGAATGTATTTAATATTTTCATGGAAGTAGAATTTTTTACAGCATTTGGAAGGACAAATTGTATATATCATTATACATTCAGTATCTTTTTGTATTTTATTTTTTACATATTTCTTTTCTTTAAAAAAAAAAAATTTGTATTGAAAAGGAAGAGTAAAAATAAATAGCATTTTGAG
>JADAQX010001249.1:0-10457 GCA_015476325.1 Cardiosporidium cionae
TGTCAAGTTGTGTTTACTGTATTTACAATGACAGTCGACACTAAAATCGTTCTTAAAGTAACCTTCGAACAGAGTAAGAAACGGTATTCAATGAAGCTCCCACTGGTGCAACCGAAAAGAATTAATTCCAAGTAAGATTCCTAACGTACACCGTACGTATATAACACTACCCGATTCAATGTATATTGATGCAACGAGTGTTTCGTTGAAATGCAAGAAACGTCCCCTCAACTTTTACTGTAATAGTTATGTTTAGGTATGCCAAAAATCGGCAATTCCTGCAAAGCTTTCTTGAAGTAAAATAGTTCTTCGGTAGTGGTGCATTTTGGTACAATGCGACGATATTAGTAACCCCATTTCATTCTTGTGCCCTTAGTTTACGAATAGTTGAAACAATCTTAAGAATGTTTAGCTAGGGACTATTTGTAATTTCGTTCTACTTTCTGTATATCCTTCTATTTTTACTGTGTGTTGACCTGTTTCCGCTATATTTCGTTTTCATTGTCAACAATGAAAGTATTTGCTCTCCAACAGTGTTTCCACTATTTGATATAAAATGAATTTGGAAGCAGATCAACTTGTGGAGGATTTGAACTCGCTGCTGGATGAGTTAAAAGGTTCACTAAATGGCTTTAGCCGGCTTTCTCTTGGGGAAAAAAAGAAGCAGATATTGTACTGCGCAAAAACTGCCCAGCAAATACGGACTGCTAGAGAGGTAGGAAACCATTTTATATAATGGTACTATTTACCTTGGCAATAGTCAGTAGAGGCTTTTTAACCTGCCTCTTGTTGGCTGCTTTTTGTAATCCCCTTTCTGATTCCGGCTGACCTGCATCCGTTCAACTGCTACTGCTTGTATAATCAATGCATCTGTTATGGTTTCAATCGAGAAACCCTCTTTATAGAGTTAGGCTTCATAATTAGTGAATACTTTAATCTAATCTTATTGAGCAACTCTTGCTTAGTGACCCTAATAATACAGTGATTTTCTCCTTTGCATGTTGCCTTTTTCACTCTTTGTTGCAATGTTGCATTTTTTATTTTTGTGGTCTTGCACGTTTTGCATTTTTATTGCAATTGTCAATAGATTTAAATGATGCATATTCATATACTTGAGTTTTCGACAAAAACTCTTTACGATTACTACTTGGAGTCTTTTTTTGATTATCTCGTGGTTCTCCAATACTCCAAAAATCTCAATTCTCTTATTCTGCCCAACTCATGTAGGCACTCCTGATAGAAATTCGTAGTATGGATACTGATGAAGGAGATGTTTATACTCAAAAGCTAAAAGATATAACAGGAGTATATGCTAATTTAATGGGAGATCTTGAATGGCGAAAATCAGAGATACGTCGAGATAGAGTATTGGCACAGGCAGAACTATCTGGTGAAGTCAATCCTGATGAAATGAGTAGAGAACAAGTTGTTTCATTTGGTGATAAAATACAGGATAAGACACAGGTACAACTCAATATTTTTACAACATGAAAATTATACAATGGATAGCGGTACTCATTTGTTCATTCAAACTATTATCCTCATTTTTTCACAAAAACTGTTTTAATTTATTGTAATCTTGAGCTTTAATTTGTAGTTAAGGAATAAAGCTTGGGTAAACTGCGTTTATTTTACCCGATGCTATCTAGCATATGTGGTATGACCTTATCAGTGTATTGAGAATGTTCAATATATTTCTACTCTCTGATGAAAACATTTTGTAAATGTTGTTCTGAACATATATCGGATTCATTTCTGAATATTTGGGGACAGAATTTTTTGTGTTTTACTACCATGTGAGATTTTTGAAGTATGAAGTCTGTCTTTACTGACTGTATTTCTTAGTGGGTTAATCAAATCTCAGTTGCCATTGATTCTTCATTCTATTTAGCTTTTAGGATCCATACATAAGATATCGTTTGTTTTTCATAATTGATAATCTCTGTGTTTGTAGTGTTCTCTTATGAGTTATGTGGATAAATTTTTTTTTGCTGCTATAGATTACATTTTGCTTATAATATTTGTTAGGAATCATTGGATCGAATGAAGCATTACGCTTTTGAGACCGAGCAAGTAGGTGCAGAAATAATTCTTAAATTGGATGATCAGGGCGAGAGGATAGGATCCTTGAAAAGCGAAGTTGAGAAGATTGATTCAAATATTGCGCATGCAAAAAGAACAGCACGATCGATTGCAAAAAATGTTGCCTCTGATCGCTGCGTACAAATATTAGTAGTAGTAGCAGTCCTTCTCATCATTGGTGTATTAGTTGTCCTGTTTTTACCAAGTAAAGGCGGATCATCAAGCGCGAGCTGAGTGATCTGGATTAGTTCCCCTTTATTCGGCGATCTCTTCTTTCGAGTCTGTGTATGCGACTCTTTACGTTTGTTGCTGCTGCTAAGTTTTTTGTCGTATTCGTGGGATAATTTGTATTAATAGCGTACTCATTCAGCCTCCAAGTTTCTGAAAAAAATTTTGAATGATGCGAGCGAAACTGATGCATTGTGAGCTCAATCTCTGGTAGCCAGTTCACATAATTCTAACTGTTATCAACGCATGTCTGCATTACTTGTATTCAAAAAAGAGAATAAATTGATGTGCCTCTGTATTTTTACGGTGGAAAGATGTTATTTATGATAGTTGAGATATGAGTAAAATGCAAACATTTTGATCTGTTTTACTCTATAATCTCTTTGTGTGCAGTAATTCTTCTCTTTTTACCTGACTTTTCTTGTTCATGTAGAGCAGCGAGCATCGTTTTACGATCTTTTTAATTTAATCGCAATTGGAAAATTTTTCTCCCGTATATGTTTTCTATGTAGATAACAAGCTGCTTGCCTATGCGATGCAACTTCAATCATCCTGCGCTCCAATACATTTTCTGCGAAACAGCAAAATTTTGTTGATCTAGAATTATGCAGAATCATTCAACAATATCCATTATCTTTTCTATCAAATGACAATTATAACACTGCTTTGTTGTTTTTCGCAAATAACTGACAGAGTGAGTATAAATTATCTTATGCACCGCACCTACTGATCGCTGGTAGGCCCTTAAAGGGGAAAAGCACTACTTTTATCAAATGTCATACATCTTCAAAATGCTGGATTTCGAAATAAGCGAGAAGCAACGAAGTTATATGTTAGGATTTCTCATTTTCCTTAACCGTACAGGTAGAGAACCGGTTTACTTGTTAACTTCATGATAATTTAAAAATGCCTTTAGCTACTTTTTACAAAGAAATGCTAACATTATTCTTACTATTTCCTGGACAACACTTATTTTGTTTGAAGGAGATTATCTGACGTATGCACGATGACACTTGACTTATTTCAACTATGATAAATCGTCACGATTAGTCATAAAATAGAAACTCTTGCTTGTTATATTAGTCAATCCACTAAAAAATTACCAAATTTGTAAGCAACAGAGTAAACACAAGCAATGTATGTGCAGCACCGAAGATCTCCGATAAACCCCAACAAAGTTTTTAGATGCACTGTCTTCTAAACATGTAAGAATCGCAGCAATTGAATGCACATATTTAAGTGATTGGTTCAAAAGCTGATTTCTTAAAAAGATGGTCGATTATTTCAAATTGGCAATTAAACATGAGTTATACAAGAAAATTATAGAGAAGATTTGATAAAATCAATCAATCCGTTCCACTGGCTGAAAGCGAATAGGCGCAATTATACAAATTAAAAAGTTCATGCAAATTTACATTAACCAAATCTTTGGGAAAAGGATGCAAAACATTATTCATTCGGGGCGCTCATACTCTTGAATTTGCTTAGCAATACAATCATTTTTCCCTCCTTTGTTCGTACTAACAACGTGGGATTGCGCTTCGTGCTAAAAGAGCGTGCAGTAGTTTAATATAATGTAGAAAAGGCAATATCAAATCTTAATTTTCGTTTTGAAACACACACACATTGAAAAATCAAATACAGGAAATCTTTTGTCAGCCATTCCAAATCGAGACATAGCCGTCATTATGACAAGAAATAAATGAGTTCGAATACCAAGATAGGCAAGTAACTTTTTCATCAACTTTCTTTTCTACAGGTTGTTTCGAAAGGGAAAGGAATTCATGGCAGAGCAAGGTATTTGCAGCCGATGCAACTACAAGTTTTCCATCCGGAGAGGAACATGGAATTGAGTAACGAGGTCCAGCAATATCTCTCAATGAATGGCTACTCTCGAGAATATTCCACATTCGTGTATCTACAGAAAACAAGGTCCCGTCACCAGTAACAACAAATAATCCAGGCTTAAGACAAGTGAACACCATACCAACCACCGGAGATTGCTGCAAATTGAATTCTGCAATGGGTTTCATGTGATTATTTCGTGGAGAATAGATTGTCACAGTACCATTTTTACATCCTGCGGCAAGATAATCATCATAGGAATTATAGCAACCGGAAAGAATTGAAGAGTTTAAATGCACTGTCTTTATCCCAACACACCTTGCGACATCCCATAACCTCACTGTTCTATCGGCACTCATGCTGAAAGCCATTCTTTTATCATAATTCATGTTTCCACAAGCAGCCACTTTGGCAGTATGTCCCTTCAATGACGATACGATTCGCATCGTATAAAAATTGTGCACGTAAATACAACAGTCAGAAGCAGCAGCCATCGTCAAATTTTCGCTTGGAAATACGTCAAAACAATCTATGGGAAGCCTGTTGCTAGTCAAAGAAAATTGCAAAAAACTTTTGGGTTTATCTGTGGATGTGAAACAAATAAATCCATCATAGCCTGCTGTTGCAAGCACTGGTGCAGAAGATTGATTTAAAATTAGCGAAGATTCACTTCCTAGCATTAATCGCGGATCAAGCTCCTTACATGCTGTGATTGGTCCCGAATGAACCCAAATTTTTGAAGCAATGCTAGAGCGAAATTTTTTACTAGAATAATTAGAAAGAGACAAACCCATTTGTTGTAAACCCCTATCCGTGGCTTCTACCGGTTTTTCTACTGCAAGGGTTGTCGAAGGGAAAGAAGGAAACTTCTCGGCGTCACTAGATTTTACTAAAAGAACTTTATGCAATTCATTCAACCAGCTGCTCTCTATTTCTTTGTAATTCAAAATTTCACGAATATATTGTTCATTTTCCACCGAAAGCTTCCGAATTTCTTCATGAGCTTGCTCCAGTTGCTGCCGAACTAAAGATAGTTCAACCTTAAGCTCTTCTATTGTGTGCTGAGCCGTCTCACTTATTGTTTCCAATTCAACTATTTCCTCCTCACGATCCCGTAGAACGGAATTTAAGGTAAGGCACTCCATAATTTTTTCTTCAAGCTGCTTTTTAGCAGCATTACATCGTGCAACGGCCTCGTTGTACATATTTGAAAGCTGCACATACATGAAACATCTAATTTAAAACAGGAAAATGGCTAGCTGCAGAATTGAATATTTTTGCAACCGTAGTCGCCATGTAAAGCTTGACTCTTTCGAAAAGTTTTTGTTGAATTGGAACTTAAGATTGTTACCAAAAATCTACAAAATTTATTTTCAATACTCTATATATTTAAGCAAAATGTACAATATGAAATGGATTTTTCAAATATTTAAGTTTTAATTATGTTCAATAAAACCTAATTGCATTAATTAAAGCCATAAAGTCACACCAGATATGCCTCTACAAGCGCTCCAACGCTGAGGGTACCAATTCAATACATGCAAAAATAGTGAAACAAAATTATTACTTCTTCCTTATGCATCACCGCATCTGCAAACTTTCCCTGCAGCTGAATTAATTTCGCAGTAGAATCACTTGAAACTACAGGATCAATGGTTCGAGAAGTTGAGACCAAAGCAGGTTTATGAAAGTCATCAATTCCATCAGCTGCCGGTAATCTACCAGCTACCTTCGATCCCAACGAAGAGTCAGCAGGAGCATAAGCTAAAGATGCTGCCAATCTTTGGTTTTCTTCTAAACAATCTTCATAAGCACCGAATATATCCTCAAAGTAAGTAGTTTGAAGTTTATTACGCAGTCTAAATCTCATTTTAAGAGTGGTTTTCCAATAGTTGCACCCTCTCAAAAATATCACCCGATCAACTGCGCATTGAAAAGGTAGCTGAGCTTTGGAATTCTCTCCCGAAGTGCTATTCCCTGCATTGTCGATAGTAGGAACAATTTTGCTAGGAGAACCAGCCACTACAATGGATGCCATATTTGTCACACGTTCAGCAAAAATAGATGCATCACCTTAATGTCTTACAAGCGTTTCTTGAGAACAAGGTGCACCAGAAACTTGGGCATCTTCAGGTTAGCAGTGGAATTCCATGGGCGCAGCAGCAAAACCACCAATTGACTAGATATTAGACGTGCGGAGATAATACATTCCAACAAAAAGAATAAACAGATATATTATGATTGACAACTACATAAAGTGAAGACCCCATATTAAAGCTTCAATCAGAAAGTGTACAAACTGGTGTGTACTATCCACTGATCTACTTGACTTAACTATTTCATTTGACACGGAAATATTTCTCTATGGTAGGCATTTCGCAATCCTCTCCTAACTTGAGGAAGGGGCTCCGATAGAAACCAAACAAAACAAGTACGTCAGCGACAAAACAAGGCAGCAGCCGACATGCCGCTTCGTCTGGGGGCCACAAAAATGACAAAATGTATCGAAGTATTTAATTTGTATGTCGCGATCCTCATAATTGTTTTTCCCGCTGTCGCGTGTGAATCGGGAAGGTGCTTTGAGTACAAAACTTCACCCAGAAAAATCTTGAACTTAAGGAACGGTGTTGGAAATTTTTTTTGTAACTCATTATCTGCTTCATTTTATTACCATTACCGCAAAAAATAGAAATGCGGAGACTCGAATTTCAACGAATTAAAATGCAATTAAAGCATTTGTAGTTAAATTATCAGTTATGTATAAGTTTGAAACAAAATTGAAGCGCTTATAACTTCGTGCTATGTAAAGCGAATATAATGAATTATGTGTAAAACGTCTTTAATTTTCCGAACTGTTAGTAGTATCGGTTTCAATTCCTCATATCCACACCATACCCCTGCTTGTGCACATAATAGCAGAACTAAGGAGTCATTGTATTAACTGTTTAAAACATGGATTTACGCTATAATTAATCATCTCGTTTTTGCCAATTGAGCTTTCGATTCCGGTTAACTATAACTTGCTCTTTTTGTGAATAAGTGAACTAATAAGTTCATACGAATTCCATATATGTTTAACTCAGTAGTTAAATATCTATAAGAAACTTGCGAATAACTATCGAAATAGGAAAAACGAAACTAGGGGTAGAAAAAAAGGAAAAGGAGGATTGCATAAACATAAATAGAAATATCTCTCTCAACTTTCTACTTGCTGCGAAAAGAATGTGAAGATAAAACATACTCTGTTTGGAAAAATTTTATCTCTCTTTGTTCTCCCTACAAGTACTGGGTGAGTTGTGCTGGTAGTTTGATTTGGTATAGGTTTGTTAGCGAAGAACAAGTGTTGCTGTTATTAATGCTACTATTGCTGCACGCCATGAATGAATATCTATGCGAAATCATTGTAACCATAATTTAATATTTATACACTTCACAATGTGGCAATGAATTCATAATATGGTAATGAAAAGGGAAAAAACAATAAGACACAAGAATGTAAAAATAGTTCATGTAACTACTCATTAATAAATTGAATTCTAGGAAACGTAATTTAACACAATAAGTAAACATATAATACGCCTAGCATCGTGATAAACTCCCGTGTTAAAAATTGAATATGTTGCTTATATTTCGAGCAATTGTGGTTGTTTTCTTGCACACAAACGTAATTGTTGAGTCTTCACTTTTGACTATTCCAGTGTTTACGCTTAATTAGCATTTTATGTTTTACTTGAATGAAACAACTGTATAACCTATGGTGACGTCATGATGTACCAATCATAAATTAAATTATTTGGATTACCATTTTAATAAGAGATTGGTTGATAATTTAAGCAACGAACAAAATAAATACAAATCCACTGTTATACGTTTCAGTAACACAATATTTCACATTCTTATTATCCTTGTGCATGATGTATCTATAATATAAGATTCTAATTCAATTGTTAGTTTTAATTTGGTTTCCGGTAATAGCATTTCTGAAACCACGTTAAGTATCAGGTATGTCAGTACATACAAAACACGAATTATGCACGTTGAAAGAGAATCGTATTATATCTAGTTTGAATCACTCGGATATTACCTTACTGGAGAAGTATAGACTAAAACAGAGCAGAGGGCTGAATGTAACAAACGAACATTGGGACCAGTACAAGACAGCAATGTTCCGAAAAGGGTAGTTTCACTTAGCAGCTCCTTCCATGAAATTACCGAATGATATTGGCGCGAAAAACAGATGATAAAGGGTTCTAGCCTACAAGTATAGTTATTGGCAATCTACAACATGCCTTATTAAGTGTAGATATGTAAATTCCCCTTTTACCAGTTCAATATATGCGCATTTTGAGGGGATGTGGAAAAATCGAATGTGCATGATCGCAATTTTCATAGAGTCTTGATGATTGCATTTTTAAGTAAAGCTTTCATTCTTAATTTTACAGCAGATAGGAAAGTATAGAATACATGTGAGAATTTCAAGTTATTGTCTACTTTGAATTCACGCTATTTTCAAAAACCTTTCGTGTGGAACGAAAAGGTATGAAGAAACCGAGAATGACTACGGCATTTCTCCGCAGGACGACGAATGTATCTTCGAATACGGAAGAAGCACATATGATGCAATTTGTTTTCAGGTTACCTTTCCAGTTAACAGTTATCTTTTGTAAAAAAAGTCGTTATTTTAACGTCTACAATTATACATAACTTAAATTGGATAATAATAGAATTGTTTATTGTTTTTTTCTCAGTGTCTTTATTAGTTATTCTCTCAAAATTATGTAAATCTGCAAGTTTCAATATCATCAAAATTCATACTTGGCAAACCAGGAATACATATAATACAATTTATTACTCCAAGAGGATTTCATTTTCGATTACACACCTAGTGTCACATATGCAGCTTTAATGTTATTATTTATTGCTACTGCGCGAGGGAAAATATATATCAGTTCAACTGACTGTAAACCACACAAAGTATGTAAAAACAAGATACAAGCTCATTTACCACTAAAGGTACCAAGACTTTTTATTCAGTAAAACTTTCGAAGAAAGAATTTGTTTCTTTGTTCCCTTTCATTCAAAACAGAAAAGAGAATTGGTCAGGTCATACTCAGCAACAGCCGACCATATTTCGCACCAGCTGTACAATGTTTCTGTTGACTGTTGTGGCGTTTAGGTTTGCTTTGGATATATTATGTCTGTTGTGCAAGAGGAAATTTAAAGTTTTGAAAATGGTATATGTTTGTTGAAGGCATTACTATCACAATTAGCATGTTCCTAATTACTGCTTACTCATGCACTTTGTCTGAAAGTTTATTAACCTCTTCAACGTACTTCCCACCTACAAAGAGCATCTATTTATTTAATGAATCTCTACTGCTCAAATCCATATTCTCATGCACATTCCTATAAAAGTAATATCTTTGACGCTTATTTCAAAATATATTCCATTTAGACAAAGATTTCTTCATTTTGTTCTCACAAAACTGTAAATACATGCCAACAAAATCCGGGCTACAGTCTGTGATGTACTCGGAAAATTTTAGGCACAAACAGCGCAACGGGGAAAGCAACGATTTCGATATCAATCACGGACAGCAAATGTCAACAATAGTTAGCAACAACGGACGATTATGAAGAAACACAATTTTCTAACCTCTATGACCATTCTTATTATTCAAATTAATACTATTGGAATTATTACTATTATAGTTGCTGCTTCAACTTAACCATTTCTACGTTTAATCATTCGCATTTTTCTTACGATTCGATATCTGAATAATGGCTGTTTCGATTTTTTTTCCTTTTCGATTTCATGGTGTGAAAGTTTCCGTTTTATTGTGCTTAGTGAGTTGTGGTTGGTTGTCACGAATAAAGAGCGTTAGTGGAGCTCACTAGAAACTTTCCAGTTCTATTTACCTTCTCATCGCTTAATTTCACCTTTAACTTTCTTAAAATAACCTAATTTAGGTTTGCTAGTTATAAGTTTGCTTTCGAATAATAAAGTTTCTGAATTCGCGTTTACTTCAGGGCTTAAAATGTTGCACTATGCTCAACAAAATTTGCTTAGCACATGATTCGGAAAGAATACACAAAGAGTAAAATATCTCAGCAGCTTCTGTGATTTGTATACGACTAGGAGTCTTTAATCATGAACACAACGCATCCACTACGTTATTTCTCGTTACAAAAATACAATTAAACAACACACATTCAGTATAAAAACTTTTCAAATATTCCATTTATCAAATAAAACTGGAATTCGAAATATCTTTAATACTACAAAATACAAAAAATACTTG
>JADAQX010001250.1:0-10449 GCA_015476325.1 Cardiosporidium cionae
AAGAGAGAAAAAGAGAGAGAGAAAAAGAGAAAAAGAGAGAGAGAAAAAGAGAAAAAGAGAGAGAAAAAGAGAAAAAGAGAGAGAGAGAAAAAGAGAGAGAGAGTACAGAGGGAGGGAGAATACAGAGGGAGGGAGAATACAGAGGGAGGGAGAATACAGAGGGAGGGAGAATACAGAGGGAGGGAGAATACAGAGGGAGGGAGAATACAGAGGGAGAGAGAATACAGAGGGAGAGAGATTACAGAGGGAGAGAGAATACAGAGTATTCTTCTCCTTTTTAACTACTTGTTTTTAAGAATGCGATTTGTTACATTAGGAGTATCTATTTCTAGATTTATTTTTTATTAAATAATAGTTTCAATCTATACATTCTCATTTCTGTACATTTGGGAATTACCTGTGTATCTATATATATATATATATATATTTGAATAGTATATATATCGACATGTTTTAATTTTTTAGGATATCTTTATTTATAAAGTGCAAGTATAAATACTTAATAGGCATATACATCTTCTTTTTATTTTAATATACAAAAACGTTTTTTCAAAAATAAATTAAGACGCTTCGCTTTATTTTCTCTATCCACAGTTTAAAAAAAAATAAAGATAAATAAATAACGCAATTTGTAAAGTAAAATGTTCAATTAATTTAATCAAAATACAAATATAAAAAAATGAGCGCAGAAACCAAAAGATGTGGAGTCTAAAATGCATGTCTATACACGTAAGAAAATCCACACACACACTCATAATAAAATTTTGTCTTATCAAAACCAAAAAATAATTCATGTTTCTCTAACCTTTAAAACAGCTTCTTTAACTTCATAAGGAAAATGTTTGCTTGCTCGAAATAAGGTGGCCTCAAAAACAAAAGGAATAGAAGCTGATATTTTCTGACTTTTTCCATCTAACACAAGTATTTCTTTCGATACAATCTTGCGTAATCCTATGAAAAGAGAAAAAAACTATGTGTTTCAAAGAAAAAGAGGAAGAATACATTCTTTTCCAACCGCGTTCTTCACAGGTTACAAGCCAATATACATGTTTTTTTGGGGTCACTATGAAGATTAAAAAGGGGGGTGAAGGAGGGAGGAAATTTCTTCGTTTTTAATTTTTTTTTAAAAAGAGAGTTCTACCTTTTATTCCACGGTTTTTCTATTTTTTTGAGAAGAACAATAAAAAATAAATGCGGACAAAACAAAAATGCGACTTTTTGTAAACCTCTTCAAAAATGCTCTTTAATTTCGTTAGGGTAAACATGATGTTATGTGGCAAGGTATGTACATACACCGCTACTACGTACTTAACTAACGCCTCAAAAAATTGGCGAAAAATGTTTTTTTTCCTTTCCTTTAACAATCACTTGCAGACACTATTTCCGTTGATTTAACATCACTTGGATTTTTCTCTTTTTACAAAGTTAAAAATATATATATACTTCGTTTTAGGAATCTCACCTCGTTGTAATTCTGCAGAAATTTGCATGGGTCGTGGAATATTGAAGAAAACTTCTTTTAAAGTAAATTCGAATGTAAATTTATCACCCGAACGGCCAATATGGCGCGCAGCACGGAATGCTCTCTCCATTGTAAGAATTTACAGAAATTTAAAAGGCTAGAAGATGCGTCTTAAGTTTCTAGCCCAAGAAAATGTCTGAAAAATGTCACATGGACATATATATAAACATTTTTATTACGAATGAAAAGAGACTGTAACAACTTGCAATTTTTCACTCATTCGATAGAGTATAAAAACCGCTCAATTTATTTTTGTGATGGCGGAAGAATTACAGGTGTGTACATACACTTCACTGTACCATTGTACACTAAAATGAACACACATATAAAAAAGTGCACATACAAAAAACTATATATATATGAACTTAGTTACTCTTTCATCAAATATCCTAGGAATTAAAACAAATTCTGCAAGTAAAATTCACATGCAAAAATGCCAGTCAGTATGGACAGGCAAATCATGCAAGAAAAAGAAGAGGCAGCGCAAGGCTCTCTAATGTTCAAAAATTCCCTTTTTTGTTTAACTTACTGTAATCTCCATAAATGCATGAATAACGGGAGATAAACATGTGCACACAAAGGCTAATTCTATGACATTGAAACTTGAAATCAGCGCACCTACGGATGTACGTACGTTGCTTCCAAAAATTGCAAATGCAACACATAAAGGGAGGGAGGCTAAAATTAATGAAGCAATCTCTTTGTAAGTTTCTATAGTCATAGAATGCCTAGTTGCAAAGATTACATACAAGTGTGTAGTATCAAAAGTGTCGAAATTAAGAAATACATAAACGCTGCTTTACAGGTTATTTTAGGGGAGACTTGCAACCCATTGAACAAACTAAGCAGTGATTTATCACTGTAAAACAGCACATTCACCAAGAAGAGAGGAGCATTGGAAGTAAACACAGTGCACTCTTTCATATAGTGGAGAACAATCTCATCAATCATGTTAATTCCCCCCTCTTGTACAACAAAGAGTTATCAAAAGGCAGCGAAGTCACGCAGTCAGCCTCTCATACCAGAAAAATTGTAAAATAGAAAAAAAACATTTTACCTTGAAGAAATCGAATATTGAATAATGCAATTGCTTAATGGTTTGAAACCAAAAATATCTCAGCCGCACAGAACGTTACCAATAAAGTTACGTCGAAAAGTGCAATTTCCTTGGAAAATGACAAATGAGGCAGGAGTTATGTAATTCTCTTCCCCATAAAAGCGAATCTCAAAACATAGGGATAAATTCAGGTTGGAAGAAGTCACTCTTGGAAGAAGTCAATCTTTCATCATTGACTAGATGTTGCTCACAGCACAGCAGAGATAGAGAAAAAAATTCTCTTTACGGAACGAGATTGTATTTGCTAATAGCCTTGCACATACGAACATTCCAAATTTAGCCATGTACTTAATAAGCTGGAAATGAAACGTGTTGCAGCGCATTGAACGACAACGTTGACGGGGAGCGTCTAAATATCCCCGCATCAGTGCCAAGTATCCCCAAAATTTACGACGAATGCTTTCGTATGAGACGCAGGTTCTGATATTCTTGAAAACTATTTCTTCACCTGCAGAGTTAATCTAAGTGGACAAACACACTGCGTTGAGAAATACCAGTGAATGGGAAAAGTCCAAATAAACTTAATTTTTCTGGATTTAAAATGCAAAACAAAATGAAATTTTTCTCAATTCCTTATAAGGTGAATTTTATTTTTGCGCTCATTACATTGAGATCTAAACCAATAAGAAAAGAATTCGAAAACTCAACCAATTTATAGGGGCATTGGAATTCAATTGAAACGTAACTGCTGATTAGTTTTCACAACTTAGCACAGAATGACTTTGGTTTTGAATGATTTACAAAACCAAAGTCATTCGTACATCCAATTGCATCTCCTAAGTTGAAGGTGTTTATACAATGAAAGCGGTGTATTAATATGAAATACCTGATGATGTAATCCACGTTCTACACCCAGTTATTGAGTCAACTTCCGACAAGTTTCTCTTTTTAGAATGCAAGGAGGGAAAATGTAACTTTTCCGTTCAATTGGTAACTAAACTGTGACAGCCATGGAATTATAAAAATTTCAAGGAAAAGGTCACTCGTACACACAAACGTTCACATCCATTAATAAGAATAAAAGAACTCATATGTATACGCCAAGGCTTAAAGCAAATTAATCAAAATGCTGAAAAAAATACTAACAATTCATGTTCCCTTTAGCAAATCACCAGTAAGAATATCCATGTGAAATTTTTGTACTCACAATGACTCTATTACTTCTAGAGGAGTCAGGCTAAAGCTACCTTAGACGTAGGTGAGGTTGCTGTGTTGTAATGCGTAGCGTAGAGTCTTGTTGTTAATTTGAGGGAAGATATAGATGAACTAATAGATAACTAAGTCAGTAACGTGAAACCTACATACATTCTACCGACGACCACTTATGAATGTACCTACTAGCATAATGCAAATTAGCAAACTTAATACTGTAGAAGTAGAATACGAACAATTTTATATACTTCTATTTTAAACAAACGAATGTCGTTTTATAAAGATCGGACAATGTATGTTGTCTCAATTATTACCTAAGATCAATCCTATCTGATAGATCAAGCTTATTTTCAGTATCGTTCAAAGCCAAATTGCTACTACCAACGTTAACATGAAACTAATCTAATCTACTTGAATCTAAAACTAAATATATGAATATGTAAATGTATAAACCTAGAACATTCCTATGGTTCCGAACCTAGAAAATTACCAAAAGAAGACTACCTAGTCTAAAAACTACTGTAAGAAGAATTACCTAAAGGATAATACTGTAGATATTACAACTCTCAAAGATACTAACTTCATCCGTACTATTTCGAATCGGTTAACATTCATTACATAGGGGGTAAGTGATTAGTACTTAATGACATTGTATTCGCGTGCACTCAAATACAGATTTTTCATTAAGTCTAATATATCCTGTTTTTAAAAAATATCTAGTTTCATTCAAAATATCCTAAACACATTAATAGAATATATTCCTACTCCCATTACACTTGTTACAATCCATAACTGTGAAATTGGGACCATAAAGTTACACTATTGAACTGTTACGAATTAAAATTTAAAATCTGATAGTCTGTGCGCTACAATCAAACTAGTTGTGCAGATAATAAAATGTCTGCAAATTAAAGGGAGTACAAGATAAAGTAGATGCTGTCAAATTTTGATAGTTTCTCATTTCAATTAAATGTGTCTCGGCAGTAGAATGATAACAATCAAGAAATGCAAGTTTTATTATAAGATGCTAAATTTTCTTGTCCCAAGTTTAGTTGTATATTTAACCCAGATAGCTTTATTTGATAAGAGCATGCAAGATTTTTATGCTATTAAATCTGCAAGTATTGCAGGAATGAACTAGTTTTCATTTCTTATTGTGACATAGAAAGTGGTCTTTAAGTGTGTGAAGAAGTAGATTGTAGCGAGGCATCTAAAACGAGGCGAGGCGACTGACTTACTTAATATCAACTTTCATAGCACGATGAAGATCTTAAGTAGCAGTAATATTTATTATGTTTTTTTTCATTATTATTAGCACGCAGTAGTTGAATAGGGAGATTGAAATTTTACTATTAAATGAGCGATGCGGCTAAGGCAGTACTTGAATACATACGGATACTGTTTGCGCTGTAAGATGTTTCCCATTAAGAGTGAAATGAATAAACGTAAAAGAAGGAGAGGGAACGATCAGACAATTTATTCTTCTAGTTTTTCTTTTTTTGTGGTTTGGTTTACTATTATTGTTATTATTTTCTATTATGCTATTTCCCTTTTCCATCTCCTTTTCCCGTCTGATGAGTTTGCGTAGGTAAAATGTTACAAGTCTTTCCTTAGTTGAATTTTAACATGATAAGAGTAGTTTTAGCTCTTGTATTATTTTCTTCTCGATGCTATATTTTTACTTTTTTGTAATGTGTGAGATCATGAAGTTTTACGTAAGTCGAGATTCTTATCTCCACCCTGTAGAAGATATAGAGTGAGAGTGCTTTAGTAATTACGACATGCGTGAACGATAGCTGTGTAAAGTGTAGTGGAGGTGTAAACTCTGCATAGTAAGTATATATTATGTAAGATATGAATAATGCATACAATAACGGAGTAGTTCAGGAATTCCACCTGATACCTGCGTCATGAGTTATAATATCAAATTAAGTTAGACCCTCTCGAGAGGTTAAGTTATGGTGTTTAGGATTATTCTACTTTTCTCTGTACTTCCAGAGAGTGTTTTAAAGATAGGAGTAGTGTTAATCTAAACGGAGCTACAGCAAAGTCGTATAATATAAATGTTCTCAAAACGACGTAACTCAAAAACTCAATAAAACTGTAAGAAGTTGTGCGTAACCGGAATCGAAGTAAAACACGACTGACAAATTCTTACAGAAAGTCTCTAAGTATTACATAGATTTATCCTTCAGAAAAAAAGGAAAAATCTTTTGCAATCTAAGAAATTATTGCTTTAGATTGTGTGAGCCTTCATATCGTGGGAGATTATTTTGGATTCTTGAGTAACGTATAGTGAAACTCTGAAGAAAAATTAAACGAGTAAAAAATAAAAGGGACGGAAAGATAGTCTGCATAATCCATTAAGTTAGACTTTGTCTTAAATAAAAAAAGGACGAAATAAACTATCATTATACGCTGCAATGTAGGTAAGCGGTTAAAAGCTTTCTTAATATAACTAAAAACTACTTTTACAATATATGATTAGCTAGCCAAGTAAAACATTTATTTTTTATCTGTATTATCTTTAAGAAGATACTGCGTTGGTCACTCTTTTTTGCCCCGGGAAGAAAATTGCAAACAAGACGACTTTTTTTCATGTCACTAAGTCAATATTCATTTTAAATATTCGCAAAGAAATAGGTATAACTACTATTAAACATAAATTAAGAATAGTAAAGTACAAATGGTGCTTCAGTTTCCACAAAATCGAGCACTATTTCTGTTCCTTTAAATTTTTGTAAAACTGTAATGAATTAATATAAATTGAGGTCTTCAACTTTAAATCATTTCAAATTCCAAAATTTAACGTACTCAATTTTTATCTTCTACACCAGAATGTTAACTTAGTGCTTCAAAATGGAAATAAATGATATGTAGTGTATACCATTTAACCTTTCCAAAAGTGGTCTTCACGAGGTGCCTTTGTCATTTCCTTTCACAGTACGAGGTGGTTACATATTCCCTTATTACAATTAGTGCATTGATTTATTTCAATTAAATTGATTCTACTTTTTCAACTCCTAAACTCTAAATGCCTGCTGACCTAATCTTGTGGACAACTAGAATAGTAATTTTCTTCTCATTTCCTTTTGGTCACCAATTAAAGTAACAATATTGTATTACAAGCATAAAAATTTTCCACAGAGTAGCGTAGTTATTCTTTTTTTGAACATGGTTAAAAGTGAATGCATTCCTTGTATATAACACATTATAGCTTAGCAGCAATGAAAAACAGCCGGGTATCCAAAGAATTTTTTGTAGTTGAAACAAACGATATAGTGTGAATAATTAAAAAACGAAAGCATCGCATAGGCATACTGCAATTAGAAATGGTCTTTCTCATTGATCAATGAAAATTGGGTAAAATAGGCTTAAAACGCAAGTGCATGAAAACTGATTGTTTCCTTTATTGTTTAGATCCCCTGCGGGGCAAAACATCAGGGAACTGTATAAAACAACATGGAGATTTTTGGAGAAGAAGCGCGGGCGCGGGTGGTGTTCAACTAGCGGTGCTAAATTTTATTCTATGCTTTTACTCCATCAATTGCTCTGAACTCCCACAGAAGAGTAATTTTGCGGGCGATGGATGATATGTCAAACTGTAAGCACCTTTTTTTCTGCATTGGCTCTTATTATCGGATTTTTTCTAACGAAGAATTTGCTTTTGCATTTGTTGTTAACATTTTGATTTTGAGTCGAACTTTTGTTTGTTCATTCATAAGATTTTTAAAGTAGTATTAGCCAGCATCGTTGCGTGACATTGCTCTTTTTTACAATTATCTCAGAATCGGTGGGGAAAACTGCTACTTCTTACATGTTTTTATTTCGCATCTCGTGAACGAGCGGCTAGAATTCTTAACCATTAGTTTAATATGTGGAGTTGGAGTTTTAAAACAGTGTATTGATGCTACTTGTTTTGCCGTTTACGCTGCACTTGACTGAGATATCTGTATTCCCCAAAAGGTTTTCTTGTAACTGCCCCTTAGCCCCATGAGATTTATTACATTGGTTTCCAACTGTCTGTCAATAACTCAACAGGCTGTACAGTGGAGATTCAATTTCTTGGGACTAGAGTTTATAAAAAGTTGACTGACCGGCCATTGTTGGTGTATATATGAAAAATCGGAATTTTTAGTGTTTAAATTTTCGCAAATAATATTTGTATTAAAAAGATAGTTTTATGTCTGTGTTGAATTATGGATGTTATTAAGGTCTGAGTTCTCTCTCTCTGTTTAAAAATATTAGAATTCATTACCTCTAAATTAGAATTTCTCTTGCCAACCTAAACGGGTTGCATATTCAAAAACATTTCTTTTTATTAAAAATTCATGTGCGTGTGACTTTGTCTTTTCTATTTTTTCGTTTCTTAATTATTTTTTTGGTTGAAACTGTCCTTTAGAACGTTGCAGCTTTGTATTTATTTTTTTTATAAACATTTTTCATTTATCTTTACCATTGTAACTCTGAAATACTAATGCAAAACAAGTGCTTTACATCGTATAAAATGCGCTTCTACTTTCTATTTTTTTATTTCCAATAAATTTCGGTATTGTACTCTTTGATTTTTCTTGACAACGTGTATCTTCCAGTCAGTTTTTTTATAGAATTCTTCTACATTTTAATCTTATTTGATTTTGAAGTGGGGAAAATTTTTTTTTTATCACTGGAGTACCTACAAATTATCGACGAACTCTCCATTCAGAGAAAATTTTAAATATTTCTCTCTGAATTTTTTCCCTCCTAAACGTTAATTCTCCGGTTTATGTTTAAAAACAAATTCCATAGAAAAAGCTTCACATTTTCGTAGCCATGGCATCCCTCTCTTTGGATCATAGGAATACAAATAGTTGCATTGGGAAGGTTATTGATGAACTTTCCATGCTTGAAGATATTAAAAAAATAAAAAACCTTCAAAAGATTTCTATGGATATAGAAATAGGTAGGATAGTGTGTGTGTTTTAAAATTAAAAGAACCAAAAGTAAAAAAATTAAGAAAGAGTGAAACAAAACTTTATATTTCCCAATAAAAATGGGGGTGAAAATAGTATCAAATAGACAAAAGATTATGAAGTAGAGTATCCCTTGACCTATCCGGAAGAGTTTGAAAATAGTTTTGATTCCTCCCTTCTTTTTGTTTTTGAGTAATTGAAATGCTAGTTTGAAAATGAAGTTTATTCAAAATTCTTATGAGGTGGTAGTAATATATAAGTCGACAAATAGTATTTTTTTTTATATAAAAACATTTAGAAGTTGACTTTAAGTAAAGCAGGATGTTTTTTTTTGTAAACTTTTCCTTTTTTTTTAGTTTTATTTTTTGTCTATAAATTTCTTTTTTTGCATTTGCTCTACATTTTTTTTTGTTGTGAATTTTTTAATCGCATATGATCTGTCTATAAACATTTTGGATGTCTTTTCATTTTTAAAAAAAATTACTTTTTATATAAAAAGAAACAAATTTGAAAGAGGTTAATGTAAGGGTTGTTTTATGTTTTTTTTTTTTTTAAAAAAACAAAAAATTTACCTTTTTCATTTATAATTTTTGACATGAAAAGAAGATATGTTTTAAAACAAGAAGAATAATTTTTTTCTTTTTCTTATTACAGAGAATTTAGCCTTGCAACCTACTATTCCCAAATTTTCTGCTTTTAAACCCACACTCTCCACACGTGTTGAAAAGAAGAAATGGAAACGTAATACACGGATTGGTGGAAATAAAAAATTTAATGATTTTGAAGATATTAAAGCTACTACATTAGGAGCTAAAGCAGCTATCTTGGAAGCTTCCAGGTTTAGAAGAAGTAGTGAAAAATGTACTATTTCTATTAATAAAATGGGTTAAAATTATTTCTTGTTGTCTTTATAATTTTGTTTTTTTATTAGTTTATTGACACAAACAGCATTTCTTTTTTTTGTTTTGTTCTTATCGCATTAAATACAAAAAAAAAAGAATGTACTCTATTTTATTTTTTTATTTGAAGTGGAGAAGAAATCTCTTAAGAAGAAATTTCCCCTTTTTTTTATTTTCAAAGAAATTTATTCAATGTAAAATTTAACGTATTACCGATTAAAAAAAAATTTTTTTTTTTTTTAATGAAAAAGATGCCTTTTTTGTGTACTCCTCCTCTCCTCTAACTTTATATATTTTTTATTATTTTTAAATTTTAGATGCCTTAAATGTGTGGATGCTCCTTGTACAAAAGGATGCCCCACTCAAATTGATATCAAATCTTTTATTCAATGCATTTCAAGTGGAAATATGTATGGAGCTGCACGCTATATTCTTTCAGATAATCCTATTGGCTTGTCATGTGGCATGGTATTTTTTTTTATGTATTTCTTTTCATTCTATTTCTTTTTCTTCATGTGTTCTCATCTCTACACATCTTTCTATTCTTTTTTATTCTTTTAGTTCTTTTCTCTTTTTTTTTCATCTCTACTTTTCTCTCTCTCTCCTTTCTCTCTCTTTTCTCTTGTTCTCCTCTCTCCCGCTCTCCTCCCTCCTCTCTCCTTTTTCCCGCTTTTCTTCTTTCCGCTCTCCTCCCTCCTTCCCCCGCTCTCTCCCCCTCTCTCTCTCCCCCCTCCTCTCTCCCTTCTCCCCTCTCTCTCCTTCCCCTCTTCTCTCCCTTCTCCCCTCTCTCCTCCCCCCTCCCTCTCT
>JADAQX010001251.1:0-10436 GCA_015476325.1 Cardiosporidium cionae
TTAATAAAAAAAAAAAAAAATTATTATAAAAAAAAAAAAAAAATTATTATAAAAAAAAAAAAAAAATTATAAAAAAAAAATAAAAAAAATAATAAAAAAAAAAAAAAAAAAAATAAATATAAAAAAAAAAAAAAAAATAATTATAAATAAAAAATAAAATAAATAATTAAAAAAATAAAAAATAAAATAATTATAAAAAAAATAAAATAATTATAAAAAAAATAAAATAATTATAAATAAATTAAAATAAATTTACCCAATGGAGCCCATCCAAGTTTAGAAGCAAGATGACGTAAGAAACTCCATTCCATTCGATGTAAAGAAGCAGCCGTTGAGGTGCATGGCATATCCATATTCAAACAACTCATCAAACATTCTGCAGCCACACCAAGAGGATCTGGAAGAAAGAATTGTTGTGCTGAAAAGGTGGAGGCTGTAAAGAAAATAATGAGAAAAAAGTGTACATGAATGAATAAAATTACAAAAATAAAAAATAGAATCCTACAGATCACCTTCGATGCCTCTACTATAATGAATATTATTTTTTCTTCATCAAAAAAAAAAGAAGTGTATTTTATCTCTCTTAGGGTTAGTATACTGGATTTCTCTTTGAGAGAATATATTTCTTCCTTTCTATTACATCAACGATGCCTTCTTCTTCTCAAAACGTGTATTTTTATCTACCCATCACTCTTCTTCTTCTTCTCAATACATTTATTTTCATCTATACTCACTGTCAGTAACATTTACGGAGGAACAAATTTCAGAAAGAGTAGACAAAATAGAATCATCATTTGTGGGAGTTCCAAGAGGAGTAAAACTCAAAGCATCCAAAAGTTTTAAATGATTCTTTATGGTAGATTCATTGATTTGACAACAATCGATGGTTCTTTTTCTATTAAAAAAATAATAATAATAAAAAATTTAAAAAAAAATTCAAAAACAAAAAATAGGAATGAAAAAAATTCAGAAATACATTTTGAATCCATTTATACTTCAAAACTTCATAGACAGAATTATCTTTCAATGAAAAGAGATAAAACATCAAGCATACGCATTATTATCTCCATATTGTGAATTAAAATGATTTTTAGCCAAATCTAAAACACGATGATATAAAGATATGGCTGTAACTCTTGAAGAACTACAATCTGTCCAACGTATATGTTTATTCACACGATCCATCATTTTACAACTGAAAATATGAAGAAATGAAAAAACAACGAGAGATAGAAGTGGAGATGAGAAAGAGAAATAAAGTGGAAAATTTCTGAGCAAAACTAATTCTATAAATCGTATAATTTCTTGTTTTAAAGAAAATTTTAAACAATAAATCTTTTAAAATTTAACAAATGTGTCAATATTACTTACCGACTAAAAGCAGGAACATATAAATGCAAGGAAACAGATAATCCACTCTGAATGCTTTCGATCTTATGCCTGAAGATACATTTATTTTTATGAAGAAGAAACGGTATAAAAAAAAAAGATAACCTTCAACAAAAAATTAAACTATAAAAAAAAAAAAAAATTATAAATTCCACCCATACATCTTTATAATACGATGAGATACTTAAAAATGCTTTCATTTCTCACATACACACTTTTAGTTTATTATCCTCTTATTTTTCCATCCTTTTATATAAAAATCTTCTCTTCTTCGCCTCCCTCCACACCCCACTTTCTCAAGAAAATTTCAATTAAAAAGGAGAATTGCCTATAATAATATATTCCAATAAAACAAAGAGAAGATGTACCAGCCAAGAGAATCATCAATCCAATACACCTTATTTCGATTCATATCCCATCGAGAGATTTCTGTAGTTCTATACACACACATATATATATATAAAACTTTATACATTCTCTCTTTTCACACACCCTCTCCACATCAAGAAAATGGATGGATAGAAGTGAAACTATTAAAAATAGATAAAAATAAAAGGTAAATTCTATCTTTTTATAAAGATAAATGTATAACTTCCTCGTTTGCAAAAAAAACCTTCCTTCTTCTTCCTTTACATTCCACAGAAATTAAAATTTTTTAAATATGAATTTTTCTGGTTGAAAGAATACATACAGTCTCTTTTTAAAACAATAAATCTCTTAATTAAAACGTCTATCTTATGTTTTTTAAAGTATTTTCAAATCTAATTTTTTAAAATTTTACAAAAAAAAAAAAATCTTACTTGGATATACTTTCATCTACATCATATCGAATTTCTGATAAACCTCCTTGGAGTGGCATAAGAAGGCAACGATCACAGGGATGATTATGAATAGCAGACGAAGTATTAGGTGACCACGATAATACTAATAAGTTAAAGAGATCTGGTTGATGCCAAACTTCAGATCTAACAAGAGATTGTAATTTTATTTCATAAAGAGTTTAACTTTTTGATATTTCAAAAAGAGTATGTTTGAATATTAAAAAAAGTGTATCAAAATAAACTTTATGGATCTATTTAGTATCACATGAAGAAAAAATGTGTGGAGAGGGATGTACATACACCTAAAAAAATATATGAGAATTTAAACTTTTTTATTTTGTTGTAATCGAAATGTTTTGGTAGCAACCCCTCTCACATTCTCTCTCCTCAAAAAATTTTTACTCACACACATTCCATTCTATTATATACAAAAATAAAATATAGAATCTTACCTTGAGTATCCATTGAGTGTATAGCCACTCGTCTCAGGAATGGTGGAATGAAATATCCAATCTGAAGATAACACGAGTGGATTATATGCACACACTGCTAAGTGTAGTATGTAATAGAGAGAGGGAAATGAAATTAGAGAGAGAGGGAGATGAAATTAGAGAGAGGGAGATGAAATTAGAGAGAGGGAGATGAAATTAGAAAGGGGGAGATGAAATTAGAAAGGGGGAGATGAAATTAGAAAGCGGGAGAAGAAATTAGAAAGGGGGAGAAGAAATTAGAGAGAAAAATTGAAATTAGAGAGGGAGAAGATGAAAAAAAAAGCAAAAACACGATGGTTTTGCGAAAAGAAACAATTAAAATATTTAAAAATCAAGAGAAATGTATCTTACTTATCCTGAGAGTTAAACTATAAAAGTATCCAATAACAAGTAATCCTGTCACCTATTCTACAGATTACAAAAAAAAGGAAAAGAAAAGTCTGACCTTCTCCAACGTAGCTTTCCATGGCTGCCTCACACTTTTCCAAACGAAGTGGATCATTTCGAATATAAAGAATACTGATAAGACGTTGGACTAAAACATCTAAATTTTCAATAGGAGTAATTTGAGGTGTTGGAAGAGACTCTTTTAAAGAGGCACACATCATCTTACATTTCTTAGCATGATGGCTGGTCATGGAAGATCTTGATACTTTATCTTTCCATTGAGCTCGTGGAGAGGTGAAAGAATGAGAGGAATGGCCATTACTAGGAGAAACAATGGATGGACTTCCTTCCGGCGGAGGTGTGCACGTCGGCAAGGAATTATGAGTCATGGAAACAGGAATCATGGTAGTATGAAGCAACACCGACAAGGAACAAAGAATGCTCTATCCAAAATAACTGGAAAAAAATTCATAAACAAAAATGGTTTCAATTCCCTCCCGTTAAAAAGAAGCGAAATGGAGAAAAAATTCCAGGAAAAAGGAGAGAAAAAAAATTCATCGGTCGAACTAAAAATAGACCGGTTAAAAACCTTTGCTGAGCAAGTAGATATACGGACAAATTAAAGAAAAAATTATAGCAGCGGCAAAAACCCACCGTTAGAGCTTACTACATACTACGAATGCACACTACAGAGCCATGAAAATAAACTTCTCAAGAACACTGTATCAACAAAATCTCCAAAGAAACTTAGGGTCATACCTCTATTTCGCTTTCCTTACTGTATTTCTTCTCAGTTTTTTCTAGCCCATACTTCCCACTCGCATAGTCCACCCCAAATAAAAAGTCAAAATTCAATGCAAAAGAAAATCATACGTTATACGTCCCAAAAGCAGAAAATATTTTGAATGTTCAAATTTTAACTCGCCTGATGTGTTTATGCAATATATTTCAGTAATGCTGCGTCGGAAGTATTACAAAACTTTTCACTATATCCACGTGTCAAATCGAATTAAGAACATAGGCTATCTTTTTGTAAAGCAGAATAAATGTAAACTGTAAAATACGGATCAAACTAGTTGTCCAATTCAAAAAATAAAAAATGTCAAAGTAAACGTAGTTCCAGCAAAGAAACCACTCCCGTAACTACATCTATATACGTTCAAGAGCTGTGAGTGCTGGCAATAAAGTGGGTAAGGAAAAACAGGAAGAACGAGGAAATTAGATTTAAAATCAAAAGGGATGTAATGAAATACGAGCTATCATTTTAAGACGAACGGCCAGACCAAACTTTCCGTATGCCCTTCCCCCCTTCCTTATCGCGACGCTATAAGAAAGGTTTTGCGTTGTTTATCACCTGTATCTCCTGCAGCAGGTGTTTGTGTTTTCCCCATTGGAGACTTCTACAATTGTGTGCGGCTGGTGTATAGAGCTAATGCAACAAATGTTATAGAGATTCTCCACTATGAATGCGGGGCTGAGGATTCCATAATCATATGCCATTCTTCCCTCGCGGGGACGACTTCTAGATAATCGCCAAAAACACGCTGCAGGTAAAAGAAACTGTACGGGCTATTGGAGCTATTCAAAATTAGGGTGCAGCCGCGAATTTTGCGCAAGAAAACTGCAAGCTATTTGACGGATGCATTTGTAGGATGGAAAAGTCCCTTTCACAATCTTAAGAGATTTTTTTATGAATCAGAATTTAATTCACTGTTTTATGCTTATCTTTTGCAGCAGTTTACTGTCGGCTTTTAACAGAAGATAGATAACCTGTTTTTTGAAATTGCTTGAACGATAAAACAGAAATACAGTTCATGAGTGTCGAAGTAGAAATAAATTAACTGTTTATATAGGCATCCCACTCTGACAGTTTTAAAGATACTCTAAAGGTACCAAATCGAGTATCACTCTGTTCTATACGATTGTATTAGACGTAATTGCAGCGTCCGAAACATCGAGATTATAAGCACTTCTATATTTATAAGAGCCAAGGATAGCTGTAACGAGAAATTTGTCAGAATATGTTAAACAATAGAGTATTTCCACTATCGTTTTGCAACTTTTGCTACTATTCTTTTTCGCTTTCCTGTTTCGACAAGTTCAAGCGGAAACGGATAACTCTGTGGAAGTTTTAAAAATACAAAACTATTTCAATTTATACGTCTGTACCTGCAGTTAATTTTACTTATTTGCAAGCTAATGAAGGAACAAGAGTTGTCGCGTCATATCCGATTAACGTAACTGCTCTATAGCAAAAAACTTGCTCTGTGCAAACGGTTAACGGCCACTTTTTCTTTGGATACTGCATTCCTGGTGAATTTAACCTTTTACAATAACTGTACTACGCGCAATTTATCTGAACAAAAGTGCATCCCCATTTGCTTCATCGCAAACATCTGCCTTTCCTCCCTGATTACATCTAGTAAGCTGCAAACTTACCTTTTAAAAGAAGCAGGAGTAAAATTAACGTTCCGCATGCTTCAGAACAAGAGCATTCACACCATCTCAAGAGAGTGGAACTGTCTAATTTTCAGCTTCTGCCAAAGCGAAAATTAAAGCAATAAAGACCTTTCGCAATTACGAAATTAAAATTCAAATAACCATGCGGCATATTCAAGACATGCGCGACATGTAAAATGCAAAAAATTATTGATTCTCACGGAAAAATCGATAATAATTTTGCAGTATATATCCTAAAATTCTATTGCACAATAATCGATACAACACAGGGCACAACTGCACCACTAACTACATAAAAATCTCCTCGCTGAAACAAAAATATACAAAATCATTAAAAAAACGTTTCAGTGATTACGGGGCAACATTCTATATCAAAAATCCGTTAGAGAAAAGAGAAATTACAGAAAAAAATTTACACACATTTCTGTCTAAACTTTCTCGAAACAAAAATCGAAAAGTTATTTACGATGAGCAATTTCGTGATAAATTTAAGCAAAAACAGACGGAACTGCAAGGCAAAAAGATTTAGTTGATTAAAAGCCACACCCACTTATCATAAATGTATTAGTTAAAACGAACTTAACTAAATACACGAGTTAATGAGATGGACGCAAATGTAAGAAAACATAGACGCTGGCTTGCATTATTATCTTTAAATAGACCGACTAAAAATGCGGAAGATTGCAAGATAATATTTGAATAAATCAACACGTTTTACAAGTTAGCTAAATCTTGCGGAAGCGTTTGATAAGCATGACAACAATATTTCCCACGGATAGGTCTTACAGCGAAAAAAAGCAAGATTCCAACATAGGCAATTATAGCAACACAGGCGCCAATCCAAAAGAAAATGCTTCTTTCAATAGCCAATAACGTAAAGAAGACTAATACTAGATTACCTCCAATAACAGTGAATGCAATTAACAAATAGCAACCTTTCCACCATTTCGACACTACCATATGACCCATTGTAGTTGTACTGAAGTTGAATTTCAACAAGGGTAAGAGGGCAATCGGCAAAAGAACGGATTGTAATATATTTACCCATTGAGATACAATGTCAATTGATGAACGTGTGAGTATTGTAATTAACAATAATGGGATTATAGTGATAAATCGTGTTATAACAATTCGCATCACAGGGTTTACCTGTAACTTAAAAATACCTTGCATGAGATATTGACCAGCAAACGTTCCAGCCATAGTTGCATTTTGGCCAGCGGCTAGTAAACCGAGTGCCCAAATAACAACAGCTAAACTACCAAAAGCATTACGTAAGGCTTCAGCTGCATTATTTAGAGAAAGCCCAGCGGCTCCAAAAGGAACGACAATATTTGGGTTAGCAAAGGATCCAACAACGGCCAAATTGATCCTAAAAAATTATTGCATGAAATTCTATTTTTTGAGACATGATTAAACGCAATGGCTACTTTTTCATCTCGATAACAAATGGAGGATCGATTTGTTTTTTTTTTTACAAAAAAATATATTAGAATATATTCACGGCCACTATCACAATTTTTTTAATGAAAGTATATTCACCTCCACTTAAGCCCATTTCATCTTCTCTCAAAATGTATTCACCAATTCCATCACAAAATGAATGTTATGTCAGAATTATGAGCATATATCAAGAAAGCCCTCATTTGCATGGATGCAAAGCCAAATAAAAGAGGAACAGCACCACACGGGTTGAACCATTCTCCTAAAATATGATTTTTACGTTCCCATTGTAAGTTAATCACACTAAAATACGTTTCAATCATTTTAAAACAGAAACAGAACTCTTTGTAGTAGAGAATACGAACGATATCTACATTACTCGAGAGCTCTACATCTCTGCCACGTATTTGAAACACATGAAATACCGCTTATAATACCTCTAATATACAGAACTATCAAAACGTATAAAAACCTACAAGAAAGAGATAATCAAAGCAATAGCCGTTTCCAAAGAAAAAAAAGTATTCGCTTGCTGCACACGATCGACCTGAGATCTTTTGATCTTTCGACTTTGCACAAGTGCACTGTGAAGAAATAAATTATGGGGCATGATGATGCTTCCTAATAATCCAAGAGCTGACAATTGCTTCCCTCTTGGAATACGAGGAATAAACATTCCTTGCAGGAGGTAGGTCACGTTGGGTTTTGATATAATCAAATTCGCCCAGAAACACACGGCCATAACTCCAACCAAAAAGGCAAAGAAGAATTCCAACTTACGAACCCCAAAAACTTGTATAATCATAAATATAAACGTATCCAACAAGGTAATGATGATACCCAATACAAGTGGAATACGTAAAAGGAGGTTTAGAGCAATCTGTACAAGCAACATCAAACAAAATGGATAAAATACGTAGACAACGTGAAAAGTCTATGGGCCCAAAAATACGATACAGAGGAAGCAACCTACCGCAGTTCCTATCACGGCTTGTAAATCCGCTCCAATAATAGCTATTTCCACGAAGAACCAGAGGACATAGGCAACTGGCCTATTGTACTCAGATCTACATAAACTGAAGTATCAAAAGCAAGAAAAATCTGAGTGTAAACAAGGAATTCGATATGGAACATCAAATTCCTTTGAAATAACCCTATGAGCACTCAGATGCACAAGAAGAGATTTTGTGAATAAAATAATCCTACAGTTTGATGTAAATGAAACGTTACTACTATTTGCCAGCTTGCCACTAATGCCAAAAAAGAAGGAGAAACACACTTTTGTGGAATGGCTATATACTAAGGTCCTCAACAATAGAATACAATCACAGTTTATAACAGCCATTCACCTAGCAAGATCCATTCCAGTTGTATTTCCCAGTCGCACAGCTAGCACCTGAAGAGACCAACCCGCTATATGGGCGGCTAGGAGGAGCCACAGCAATTGATAGCCACTGCCTGGTACTGTGCGAATATTTCCCACAGTTAAGTCGCCTTCTAAATTGCCAGGATCAAGATATGCCATAGAGACTAACCAGCCAGGCCCAATAAAAAAACTAAACCGGTACAGCATATATTTTAAGCGATTGAACTTTGTCATAAAAGCTGAGGTTTCCCTTCGTCGGGAAACAGGTGGTTCCACATCATTTCCAATTTTCGGCCGGGTTTCGGATTCAATTTGACTTCTACCGTCATCTTTATCATAAGAAATGCCAGCTGTAAGCTTTGGAGAGGGAGGGGGTGAAGGAATTTCAATATGATCATCAAGCGTATCTAGGTCGTACCAGTGAGAAACATTGGCTTCGGAGCTAGATTTTTCTTCAGGTTCTCTCGATTGGCAAGATTGGAATTTTCTGGAGAATTTGCTTGCCTCAATTCCATCGGGAGGGCTAATTCCTACTAGAGGGCATTCGGAGAAGAGGACAGAGGGAAGAGGGGCAGACTCATAGTCCTTTAGTAAAGACTCTTTTTCTAATTGAGAAGGAAAAGGCTTGAATTCCATCTTACTAACAAGATGAAAATCCAGCCCAAACAAAAGTGGGGTCCGTACAAAACAGAAAGGACACGGAGAGCATTCAAGTTATATAATAACAAGGGAAAAAATGCTCTAGCCGTGCCGTGCAACAGAACTAAGGTAAGATTACACATAAACCATAATCAAAACGACAGAAGAGATGGATCAACATGAACAACGAAGTAAACATGGGCACTTAAAGATAAAGAAGTGCATTAAATGTTTCAATTGTATGTTATTTTCACTGAATGAAATGATTTATTTCTCATAATTTCGAAGTGATTGCTGTGCGAGGTTGGTTGTTGTTGGGATTAGTGTTGCTGTAGTCCAACGATCACCTACATGCAAACCGTGTTGAGCTAATTACTTATCCTTGCTCTCTTGAGTCGACAAGTATAAGCAACGAGGTTCCCAATCAAATGTTTGACGCGACAGGTGCAACAAAAGCAAAGCTATGGCACAAATCTGCAAGAAAATGAATATTTTTAAAGAGCCCTAGAAAAAGATGATATGAATAGGGTAAAGTAATGAAAAAGTAATCATATGCAGAATGAACCAATTCACTAATTTGCATCTTTCTCGTAATTCCACGGAAAGTGCCCTGAAGAATCTCATGCGCTGTATTTTGAGAGTAATTTTGATGCAATGCACTCTGGCGTCTATATTTGCAGCAATTTATTTTATTTATAGATACGACGATTTTCTAATATTAAGAATATCCCGAAACTTATAATGTTAAAAAGTATATGTAAGTTAATTTAAATAAGCAATATTTTAAATCGTGTACCGTCTAGACAGCCGAAAAATTATACCTCTACCACACCGTAGCCTATTTAATTTTCCTCCCAACAATTAAAGTTGAAATCAAACATTCAATGGTTTTAGAAAAATGACTTTATTTTTTTCTGTTCTTTTTCATGCAGCGTAGATGAACGAAAGGATGTTATTTCTTTTCTTTATAATTCTAGTACCACTTTTTTGCGAAAAGAATTATAGAATAAACACCCATCTTGCTAACTACTTAAAAGTAAACTCTTTGAACGCAATTGCCTAAAATATAGAAAGATATAGCGAGCCTGAGTAAATAAATTTGGACCGTAAAAATATGGCAAATTATAAGGAAAGCCCCATAAAGAAAAGCCGTGTTTGCAGTAGTACACTTTATATTATGTAGTTTGGCTGTTAAAATGATTAGCAATGAATAGACTGAAGCAGGTTAGCAATGATTAAAATAAAGCAAGGATTGGAGATGGCTAACTGGATAAACATATCAGTTTGAGCCCCCCATGTGAACGTGACGTTTTCTCTGCGTTGCTCGATCTAGAAAGAGTCACATTTTGCCAGTTATATTTTATCGACTTCGGTCGATTATAGTTCGTAATGCGGTAGGACATTAAATAGTTGACTTCTATTTAGTTAGTAAGGAGGGTG
>JADAQX010000333.1:0-51149 GCA_015476325.1 Cardiosporidium cionae
GCTCTCAAACTATCAACAATCTAATAGTGTAAATAAAAACAATACGCTATTGATTAGAAGAATCGTGTAGCCGGAGTCGATAGATCTCGACTGGCAAATCTTAGGGATAAAATACTACTTTAAAAAACCCTAGATTACAGAGGTAGTTTTTAAATATAAGAACAGTATTTAAATAATCTTTTAGCACAGCACCTAACACTGTATTAACAAAAGAAACACTGTTTTGACAAAAGTAGCACTCATTATTCAAAAGTAACACTGTTTTTGTCAAAAGTAAATAACGTATAGTCGATGTCTTTCACCAAGTAGAGAGTCAAAAGAGAAGTTAAACGGCACGAAGCATACTTGTAATGTGACTTTGCTATAATCTTGTCTGACATAGAAATTGAAGAAAAGTTTGTCAGAATGTTCCGCATTCTCAGTGTTAAGATTACAATAATGGGGAAGCAATGAATGTTTTTTTTTTTAATTCTGTTTCCTCGGAAATTCATTAATGACCTCAGTTAGAAATAAGTATATTGAGAAAGATGTTAGCAAATATAAACTTTAAAACTTTCAAGCGCACTGTCAGCAATTGAATTGATAAGAAAAGGATTGAATTTATATGTTCAATAAAGTAAGCAAAGAGGTATGGAAATTGCAGCAAAGCCGCTTTCAATTTAGCGCAAGTTATCTTTAAATCGATTGAAGCATTTATCTCATCACTCTTTCCATTTTAAAAGAATTTTAAAAGATTTCTATTCTTTCTTTGTTTCTTTGAGATCCTCTTGTACGTGTAGACTGAGATCTTGCGACAAAATCATTTTTAATTGAAATTGTTGCTGTAGCTCATTTCAAAATATCTTATGCTACAGCCGTATATAGTAACACTACAGCGCTAATTTAAAAGTATACTCCGACTTCTAGCGAATAATTTTTTCAGCAATGTTTTGTGCTTTGATGAAAGAAACACGGAAACGTAGAATCTCTTTGTAAAAAAAGGCTTACGTTTTCGGGACCTGGAAAACTTTTAGTTGATTACAGCTGTCGTTCTGCAGCTGTCGAACATGCAGCGATGAAACTTTTTCAACATTAAAGCGCCCTTGGACTAAGCGCCTAACGTCACAATAAGGCAGCATTCAATCCAGTGGGCGATTGAATCTTTTGATTGGATGTAAACAGAATGAATTTATCAATAGAATCTTTAACCCATCGCAAAAATCTAGGTAAATTCTATCTTAGAGGCAATCTCGGCTTTCCACATGTACACTGTGTTATCGCAATGTGTTCGACACTTTTACTGAAGTTGAAGATTTCGTAAGCGGGTGGCCCCATCTGCATGTACTGACATATTCTGTTTGCCTTACTTGCTAGTAGCTTTCTTTTGATGAATGGAACAACTGCTCGCGTTCCTTAATTCAGAGAAAAAAAATTAATTAACCCTTCCCGGAAATTCCTTTTAGCCTACCTCCCATTGTTGACTAACTGCTCGTACTCTTCCCCAAATGTTTATCACTCTCTTCAGATAAAAGTAGTTTTTCAGCGCAATGTACTCTTCCTGACGTTGCCATTCTTTTGGTGGACTATCAAAAATGTCTACCATACTCTTGATAATCTTTCTATTTTTCTCATCTTAAGAAGGAGTATGTTTCCTTAGTCAATTTACCTTGTACTCAATTCGTAGTAATTGAAGTTCCTTCAAGACTTAGAATATGCTCATGGTATGGTACCTTGTTTTGGGAATAATTTGATATACTTCAAGTCTGTTTTTTGGAAAAGATACACTTAATTTTGCGTAATCTTCTAAGTGCTTTTTGATTGTTTACTTTGTCCTCCTCTGTACGTCTGCCTCAATATCTATCGTATATTGACTGTATACTATATTGGCCATTTCATCAATGTTCTTGAAATTCATTTTTTCCCATTATCCTAGGATTTTGGATTGTAACCCTTTATTTGTAGCTTTAAAATTTTGTGGCAACTGAAGTATACGAATGGCATTTCCTGATTAACGTACATAGGTTGATTACACCTATCTTATCAAAGAAGATTGTTTCCTTTTATTCTTAAGTGCTGTCATTGACTATTTATGAATGAATACAAGAAAAAAACAATGGCTTCCTCTGAGCATTTAGAAATGTCTACTTCTTCGGATCTGAAGTTGCCCCCTACACTATCTCCTCCCTCCGTACCGAATTCTGACGGTCCACATTTCCAATCCGCTAACTCTGTAGTAGATCTTCTATCTATTGGCTCATCTAAAGTACACGATTTGCCGCTTACTCCTATTGCTCTAAAGGATGCTGATTGGAGGATAACTCCAGTTCCAACTGAAAGTACACCCTCCTTCTCAGGAGTTAATTTTTCAGAGACTGATTCTTCTCAACAAGTCTTGGATGTGTTATCTATCGGAAAGGGTGACGGATACTTGGATACATTAAATTCAGACCAAGCTGGTAGTACCCAAAGGTTCTCAGATGCTGACACGAAGTTAGAAAATAGTAATGCCTCTCCTTTTAATGTTAAAATTGAATCTTACCCAGATTCTCTGTCTGACGAAAAAATGCTGGAAGACCCTTGTTTGTTGGAGGATACTGTCGCACCGTCTACCTATCAGCCTTTAGTACCACAAGAGAAAATTACACGAATGGATGAAATTGATGCCCTGGAGAATGTAATATATGGGCAAAGAGATGATTTGGAACACCCTTTTGTAGAATCATCTGAAGCACAGATAGATAGAAATAAAATAACATTTAAAAAATTCATTTCTTCAGAGGGGCCTACCGCTGTGTTGCAACGTAGCGATAAAAATCCAAATGGAAACTATGAAGCTCCTAAGGATTTGTTAGAACAAGTCAATACATCAGAATGCTCAAAACATATCGACCCCGAAGCATCGGATGCAACTCCAGAAGAAATTGAATCTTTAATCGAGGATATTCTCTGTGTAAAATCTGGGACAATTAATTTACCAAAAAAAACGTTTCCTTCTCAGCATAAAACTTGGACAACGTTCAGAAAACGGAAAGCGAGAGAATTGGACAGAGCAAAGGGTAGCACATCTTCCGATAGTAGAAAAAATGGTGTTTCTACTGCTGTAAATGTAACCATGGATGAAAATATGGCTTATCAAAATGAAAAGGAATATAAAGGAAGTGCAACGGCTGAATCCTTCTTCCCACCAATACCAGGAATTGAGATGGAAAATGAAATCAAACGACTTTCTATTATTTTACTATCCCTCGGTGATGTTTGCCCTCTTGCTTATTCCGCAGATACACGACGATGGCATTGGCGTCGATTGAACTCCTGTAAATCTCCAGAGAATTTACGAATTTATCAAAGTATTCTGAGTCCATGCAATACAATTCCAGCACACAAACTTGCTCCCCATATACTAACAAAGCTATTGGAGGATTTAGAAGCTTTATTTGTCATGGAAGGGCTTGTTGATAACCTTTGCTCTCTTGATATTTTTACCCTCTCACAGGGTGGCCATCAAAGTAAGATATACATCCAAATCCTGCTTTTTAAACACGTCCATGCAACGAAGTAGGCCATCGTTTGTGAGCCTAGCTTAAGAAAACAGTGTGTAGAAACCTATCAAAATCATTAAATTCTCTTATCCCAGACACACCTTTTGTTAATAGTTCATTACTTTCTATGTATCTGTTTGACAGAGTTGAGGTGATCGATAGCCTAATAGATCATCCTTGTAAATATTACTATGCATGTCATTTCGAAAATGTGCTGCTGATGCAGAGATAACCGGAAGTGATCTTTTATGGTCAGGATTAATTTCATCGGAAAATCAGCTGATGAATGGCACAACTATGGCATGGTTAGATACCTCCAATTCTTCTGAATCCTTCCTTTTACGAGGTGACAGTCATTTGTGTATTCCCTTAGCTCCTTTTGCTAATAGTGGAGTTGCGGCTGAGGCATCTATAGAGGATTCCAAGCCACTGGCCTCTAATCCTTTATATGAATCGTCGGTTGCGGATAATTCATCTAATTTGCATACTCATGTCAAGCATGAAATTCGACGAAGTTTCTTAAAGAGTAAGCAACGTGAAATTTTTGAATCTAGTAGTTCTCTCGCTTCATTTTCTGGGGCTCAAGAGTTGGCTAGAAATTCAACTATTCGTACGGGAATCCACAGAAAACCGAGCGTTGCTTCTTCTCATGGTGGTGAATTACTTGTTCAGAAGGAAGCGAAAGATGTTTCAAATTGGTATGGAAAGCAGAGGGAAGAAGGTGAGGAATACAAGCATGCAAAGAGTACAAAGGCTTGGTTACGATGCTCTCTTATTAGTAATGAAAATAAATAGAATTATGTCTCCTCAATCAATGGAGAATCTCTCATGTTCTACTTCTTTTTTGCTGCAGAGAAAAATGCATCCCGTTCCCATGATAAAGAGGAGGCTACCGTCGATGAGCGATCATGGAAAAGTTATGGAGCTTCTACCAAAGCTGCTGGTAGCCTTGACTCCTCTTTACCTAAATCTGATATTATATCTGCTGGTCATGCTCGATCTGGAGAACCCATAGACCATGACTGTGGATATGGAGTGAAGAAAACAGAGACAGACTCTCGCCTAAGCAATGGGAGTGACCCACATTTTGCAAAGACGGCACAGACTGCTGCTCATGGGTCTGAAAGTTTAGGTATATATATATTTTTTTTTTATAGAGTTATTGGAGTGACATTGACCGGATGTTTTTAACATAAATCACACCCATTTGCTTCAGAGTGCGTGTATTTCCAAAAAGGGAGAATTTAATAGAGGTTTTTTGCCATTTTTCTGAGGCAGTGAGTATTTTTTGAAGTAGCTCCCTCAGAAGGTTATAGGATGCTCGTAGATTTTGATGATAGGGTGAGGTTTCTGGTATTTGTTTTAGTGTGTAAGGCCTTGTCTATGCTAATCTCTTTGGGTAGTTTAGATAGCCTGTTAAAGAGAAATGTGTGTACCTCAAACGTTTGGTGGGAAATTTACATTTACTAGTATGCCTCCATTAGATATATTTGATGTAAGAATGGCTACAAAAAGTTTGGACACGTATTTTTCATTTGCTTCGATGGATGCTTATAGTTACTATGGGACTGTTTTTTGAGAGGCGATAGAATTTATTGGATACGTTTCGAGAGGCGATATAAGTGCGTGCACTGAATCTTTATCTTGTACTCTCTATTTTTATTCAGTGGAGAGTTTGAGTTATAATTGTACACGTTCAGCTGCTGCAAGGAAGTGTGTGCTTTCTGGTTTGCCAGGGAGTGGGGAGAACAGTAAATTTAAACAAGACAAACTCAACACTCCAGTGGCCAATGATATTGCCTCGGGAAGCGCTGACGATTCAATCCTCACGAATGTGAATGGAGGTAAAGTTAAATACCATAAGTAGAGCGGTTTCATTATCTTTTTTCAAGATTCTGTCCTATTTCTACAGTATTTAAAAATTGGATATTGAAGCCTTTAGGATGGATATGTGGCAGTCTTCCCTTTCATTTTAATAAATAATAATTTTCATTCGCATTCTATCTTTATCTCTATGCAGTAACGGCGTCTAGCTGACACTCTACTGTAAATAGTTTATAATTTCTCTCGTTTTGGGCCCTTTTTCAATATGAAAACATTTCAAAGCTGAAGTTGAAATAGAAATATATTTTATCTCATTGTTCAATGTGTCTCTTCATGATTACTTTGCCTCCTTTTCCAATTAAACTCTCTCTTCTGTTTGTCTTGAAGAACCCACTCGACGGAGCAACCGCGTTTCACGTCCCACAGAAAAAGTAGCAGAGGCTCAAAAAAAGAAAGAGAAGCGTCATACTGGAAAAGGTGAAATTGTGTAGTTTCCAACTTTTCATGAAATTTAACGTATGATATCCTAAAGCTAAGGGAATGGAGAAAAATGTGTAACCTGTTTCTAGAGTTTATTTTTATCAAGAACTATTGATTTTGAAACTTAATTTTGTATTTTTTTGTTTTGTTCCAACTACTGCAATACGTGTGTAAATGATTTGAACGAATATACAAGCAACGGTTTCCTTCATCCTAGATCTTTCTCCTAATACATGCATTCGTAGAAAGTAATTGGTTATGCAAAAAAAATCTTGACTGTACTGCAACGCACTCTTAGAATTCATCCAAAGCCACCATTTAAACTAAAAATAGCTCTCTTTTATACTCTTTGGGACGACATTACCACCTTTTACAGGTTCTTTGGCTGAAGCAAAGGGCCCGATAATTGATGAGATGAAGATGGAGGAATTGCGGCAGATTATGGATGAGAAAGATGTCGTAATGTTTATTGCATGGACTTTATCCATGCCTCTTCTCTTTAAGGTCGCTATTTCTGCGTATAAATGAGAAATATTTCTTGCATACCAACTCTGATTCATCCATTTTTAGAATTTCTCTCTTACGAGGTTTTGTTTCTGTACTCTAGGGTGTCATGCCATTTTTTATTTGAAACATTGCAAGTATTAATGGGTTACACGTGATCCTTTGCGTTGCAATCTGGCCCTTGAAGTTGTTGCAATTTGAAATATAAACTCTTTTTCAATATTTTTTACAGTTGAGTAAAAAATGCCCCTGTAAACTTCGTTTGAAATGGAATAGGGAGCGAACTCCAATAGGTGGATCATTTATTGTGACGAAGGGAATTGGCTTCGATTTTCGATACGTTCCGACAGAGCTCTCCTGTGCTGCCTTTGCAGATGCCTTTCGTATGGCTGTTCAGCAACGCGAGAAAGTTTATGGAAAATTGGATTTAACCTATCCTCTTGAAGAAGAGGACTTCCATTGTGATCCCTCTGAGTGTAAGTGATAACTGGTTTACATATTTTGTATGGAGCATACTAAATTAGCTATAAATTACGATGGTGTCATGAATGTAATTTTTTACCACATTTGAAGTTGCATTTCACATTTTTAGGACTCTTGCACACCGCAGAAAAATGTGAGAACAAACGTGTTCCTGTTTAGTTCATACGGAAATACTCATTTAAACGAATTATTATCGCTCTCATAAGTTGCAAATTTTTGAAATTCTTTTCTATGTATTGCATTAATTTATCCTCTGGTATCTACTTTGTATTCAAAATATATCTGAAGCTACTGTATCCTATTTGTTATTTATTAGCGATAGTCATGCATGCCCGTGCCACATTATGTTGTTTATAGCGCAGAAGTATTTCTTGAGAGTTGTCCCCCTTATCACTTGGGTACTTAAAACTTCCTGGTAGAAATTTTGTTGATTTCGTTGTGAATTGAAATGTTTTTATCTGGTGAATGTATTGCTTTCCTTCTTAAATTTTGCAATAGATTCTTTTGTTATCTTAGCTATGGACGAAAATGGTACAAACATGTCAGCTGATACAATTGTTGACATGGAAAAAAAGCGTATTGAAAATTCTTCTAGCCAGGCGTATGGTCTAGGAATTCATTGGGATTCAACGAATTTCCGCTTTGTTGTTCAAATGAATGATAAAAGTTTCTTGTCAAATTCATCTGTAGCAAAAATAACGGAAGCCTTGCCAATATATCTACCTAATCAATCTCCCTGGAATACCTCAAAAATTTTGGATTCATTTTGGGAAGCATGCAAAGTTCGAGAAAGATTGCTGCTGAACTGTATGTAGGATTTTTTATGGAACCACTCTATAGATAATTGATTCACAGGTAATAATATTGTGCATTCGCTGGTATCGCAATGAGAAAATGAAGAGCTAAACTTGTAACTTCTGCTTAGTACAATCCCTCATGTTCAAACAACCCAGACGCAAAAAGAAACTTTCGGTTATTAAATTGTATTTCTTTGACATAAGAAATCTTTGTATTTACTTTTTTCTTACCGTTGATCAATTCATTACATGGGCATGGCGCGCACACTTCATGCTCACTCCTCATACCGCTCTTGAAAAGCATCACATACCTTTTATTTTTATTTGGAACATGTGGTTGCTTCTGCTCTTTCTTATTGAACTAGAAACGTTGTGCAGTGTTGCAAGGCATTCGATAATCTATGATACCTGCATTTTCCAAATTGGGAAATATTTTTATACCCTGTAGTCCCTTATCAATGCCCGCTCTGTTTTGTATTCTGCAAGGCCACTGAGTTAACGTGTGATATATTTTTCCTAGGAAAGAAAAACCGTTTCCTAATAGATCTGTCCATTTACGAGAAAAGTTCATTTTGTTTTCAACCGATCAACAGTTGCCATTTTCAATGAACCTGATTTTACTATGATAACATTTTCTTGTAATATTACTTTTAGCCTTGATTCCCTACGCATACTTTTGACGGTAGAAGTATTGTTTATGTCACCTTACTGATGTATTAGCTGGCTGGGTGGAAATTTTATTAGCTGGCTAGGTGGAAATTTGGAGTAGTACAGGTACAGAAGATGTGATGCAGGTTGTATGCATGCTTTTTTTGCCAAAGATTTTATCTTTCGTTACTAGCCCTGTAGAGAATTTCTAAAGTGCCACTTATGAAATAATCACCGCTTTTTGCTATCAACTTTGTGAACGTAACAGTAAAAGATGCCTCCAGAAATGGTCGCTCAACGTATCAAGTTTGTGTTCGAAAGGAAGAGAGAATTTCACTAAAAATCTACCAATTTTTCGTGAAGCGTATTCTTTCATGCACGTGCATACACGCCGGTGTCAAATATCACAGTAAACTCACATGAAATACTCGAGCATAGTTTATTGCATCGTACTCCCCTTGACAATTCATGTGACTTCATATTTTTTTACGAAAAAAGCAGCTTGAGGAACGCTGCGAATAGCATTTAAAGTATTGTACTTTCTCATAAAGTGGTGGTATGCAACGTAAAAGCAAAATTTTATTTGCCATACTTTGAAATACTGAGGAAAGCATGTGTATCCTCCATGTCAGAGTCATGTAAAACACGCTGAAAAAATTTGGATTTGAACTATTAGAATTTAAATAATATTATGAACCAAAAAATTTAGTTGTAGAATAGTTTTGTAAGCTGCTATGAGTGAATCAATGCATCACATTGTGTGCTGCGGGAATTTTCGTGCTTAGCATAAATAAAATTTTGCATTGCAGCAGTTCTAAGAAGCTTTCAAATAAGCTTACGCACTCCAGCAAAGTCACTTATTACAGAAGAACTCTATTTGAGCTTTCAATGGATTCGCTTTACTGGAAATTCTCCAAAACAATTAATGCGAGAAATTAAAATATTGTCCTTGCTCCAGAGTATTTCTGAATGTCTTCATTGCAACCAAATGATACGTTGCAAATTTGAAAACTTTATTTCTTGTCTAGAACTCCGGTGTACTCAAAAGGGTATTTTCTTAGACGAGGTATCTATGCAGTAAGTGGTGTAACAATTGCATTGGCCGTTTCGTTAGTCTGCAGGCATGCCATTAACTAAAAACGCACACTACCTTCGAAAGAAAGCTAGCCATTATAAATCATTCGGCTAACAAGATTAAACTCACTGAAGCACGTACGCTAAACTATCTGTGTGATAATTCTTTTTCGAAGTCTTCGCTTTCCATAATGCAAAGTAAATACCTTTTTCTAGATCACTTGGAATCCTTTCAGAGACTGGATGCATTCCACTCGTTTACAGAAATTGTGCACATCGACTAACTCGAGCAACCCGGTACGTGTCCGCCATTGTTGCATATGGCCGTTGTTACTCAAATTTATTGGGAGTACAGTAGGGTGCGAACGCGCAGTCATATCAATATGTTTCATGCTTTCCTTTTTCAAATTTTTTCTAATTAAAGGAGAGAGAAAGTGCTTCCAACCATTTATGAAAAATATGGAACACCGATGCTCTAGCAAGGGAAGAATTTCGCAACTGAAATATTTTCCTTTCGACGTGCTTGTGTATTTATAAACATGTTCGTGGTCGTTCACTTTAATAACCTGCTTTTCTCTTTCTTGTATTGCGTTGTGCGCTTTCCCTCAAATTTTGGATCCCTCTTCGCACAGCGCTGCTCGACTTTAATTAATTGAATATTTTTTTGGTGAATTTCTTTAGGCCTCCTCTGAAATATTCATCACAGCCTTCTTGTCCTCAATATTTTTCTTGCTGGTGTTTTCAGAAGTGCTTCTCCTTGCTTGAAACCCCAACAATTCGAAAATCGGTGAGGAATGTTGGGGCATTGCAGTAGCACGTTTTGTGTAATATCATGGTACTGACCTTTTTTTTGCATTCGGCAGTATCAATTTTTTAAAGGCGATTCTACTTTCATAGAGGCAACAAATTTGCTACATTTAGTTACGACTTTGGAGAACAGTTTGCATCACTTAGTAGACATAACTTTATGAATTACTCTGTTTGCTTCAAATTTTGCTGTGATTTACTGATGATTTCTTTTCTTTGTTTTTCCCTCTTGAGTTTCTACTTTCAACCACTACACCTTATGGAACCTTTCTAGAACCAAACGAATTTTAACTGCAACTGTAAGGATTATATCCTTGGGATTTCCTACTTTAGAGTTGACTCGAGAATGGATTGTAGATACTGGAACCGGTAGCATATAAGAAACACAGTGGTGTTGATGACCTTGCTCTCTGTCCTCTCACTAGAGAGCTGTGTTTTTACATGGACAATAAATATATTGCTTTAGTAACTTTTCTTTATATTTGTACTTTTTACCTTTTTCTATAATCTTGTGATACATTATGTAGGATTTTTTTGTTGGTAATGGAAAAAAGTAGGATATCATTATAGCTAGGCTGGAGTAATATGAAAGATGGCTAAATGCTTCATCCCTGTGTCCGCCATTTGGATCACTTGGAGCCTATTTTGTTGATACAATTGGGGTTTCCATTCTGCTGCAGTTCGTACCTTTGCTGCTCCATATTTTTTTGACTGCTAACTCTTCGTTTCGAGGATTCTTTATGACATATACATATTTTGTATTTCAATTCAGTGGTCTTTTGTAGTGAGCTGAATAATTAGATCTTTTAAAGTTTCTATTGGATGAAATATCTCATGGCTCAAGCTTTGTCGGAGCCGATGTTGAGTCACGGATATAATGATCTTGTGGCTTCATCTACTGCTGTCGCCATCCCTAACCTACTAGATCAATTTGATATGTTTAAGCCTCTTTTATTGGATAAGAAGATACTCATTTTCTTGGTAAAACTACAGCTCAGTATCGATTTAAATGACTTAATTTCAATTTGATCTCAGTATGTTGCAAGTTCATGACGGATGCGTTTTTTCTTAAATTTTGATTTTTGTAACCCTTTTATTGAGTTAAAATTGTAAGTTTAATAGAAATAACTTCAGAAGCATTGCTTATACTATCATACTTATTCTGAGTATGAAATTTTAAATGCCTATCATTCCCCGCCTATATGCTGAATAATTTTGTTTGCATGGGCCACAGGACTATGATGGGACTCTTACACCTATCGTTGCAAAGCCAAGCGATGCCGTTCTCTCCGAGGATGTTCGATCTTTATTGACCTGCCTCTCTTTGTCTTATACTGTCAGTATTGTTACAGGACGAGCTATGAAACAGATAAAGGAGTTTGTCCGTATTATTCCAGACGCACAAATGAAATTTTTTTATGCAGCTAGTCATGGATTTCGGATAGAAGGAGGGAGGACCTCCTTCTCACACTTTGTTGGTCAGCAACACTTGCCTTCATTAAGAGAATTTTCAACCCTCATGCAGCATCGATTGCAATCTATTGCAGGTGTCGCCGTAGAAGACAACGAATACGCCATCTCGATACACTATAGGTCACACAGATTCGAATATAAACATGCATAGTCTGTAGGCAGTATGTGAGGGATGAGAATATGGTATGGGTGAGCATCGAGCGATTTTTGCTTGAAAATTTATTTAAGTCCATACACTGTAATCTCTTTCATTGGGAAGGCGGGTGTGAAATGACTTTTTTTCTTTGTAGAAAAATAGAATAAAGAAGCTTCTAGATAGGAATTACGAGTACATTTCCAAATTTCTTTTGCTAAAACGTGATTTTTGACAGGAATGCTTTGGATGATGATGTAAAAGATATTGAGTGTTGCATTGATGAAGCCTTAGAGAATTTTCCGACCTTGAAGAAGACCTACGGGAAAAAGGTGTTTGAGATTCGATTATGTATGGACTGGGATAAAGGCAGAGCGGTTGCATGGATGCTCGAGGCTATGGGATATTCTATGCAAGATGAAAATGTAAGGATATCGTTTTTCTTATTTAGTAAAAGTGTGCTTGAAGTTCAAATATCCTCTTTTTGCATGATTCTAGAGACTAACTACTTTCTACAAGGAATTCAGTTTGTTTATAGTATGAAAAGTGTATGTGCGTATCAAATTTGAATTTCATTGTCGCATCTGATGTTTTGTGGCTCGAGAATTTCCACGAGGAATCCAAGATTTTAAGTCCACTCACTTATTTTCAGTGTTGCTTCTTTAAGAGCATTTTTAGATTTTCACTTCAATGGATCCTGCGATCATTCTCGTATCCTTACTTTTGTAGCTTTATTATCTTATCTGTGAAGTGCAACTCACCTATGTAGGCCCTCACGAGTTTATATACGAATGTTCTACCGTTTTTTTTATCACAAGAAACGTTTACTAGTGTGTTTCTAGATCGAATTTCAAGAGAAGATTTTTGACTGTTGCTCAGCTTATAGAGCGTGTTAGTATACAAGCACCAAAGCGTTAAGTTTCGTTGACTCTCTTTGCTCTAATCTGTGCTCTCTATTTTGGAAAGGCATGTTGACGTTTTACTTGAATTTTGTCAATCCTTGCCTACCTTCTATCTCTCTCTCTCTTTTTTTAAGGGAAGAACTGTGAGATTTTATCATGCATTATTGCTAAATCGTTGCATTGAAAGGCTGACCAAAGTATATTCGAATCTATTTTACTATGAATAGACCTTTCTTTAAACTTTATTTCCCCTAAAATTATGACTACAAAAATCTAAGCAGCTCTGCCTCTTGTGATTCTATGGTGCAGATATTACTTATTTATATCGGCGATGATATAACCGATGAAGATGCTTTTCGAACATTAAAGAGATGCCCACACTTTCTTAGTGTGCTTGTTGCTAGCGAATATCGACCCACTGAAGCTGTATTTCAACTTCAGAATACCGATCAAGTTCATCAATTTCTACAGAAATTGATGACTCTACGTCAGCCTCTGCCTTAGAAAGGATTTCAAAATGTTTACTGGCTCAGTTTGGCTGTTGCAGTTGTAGAGCTAATTAAAAATTTTAGTCAATGTTTTTTCTTTACTTAACTTTCTTATATTCAAGAATGTCCAATGAAGAGGTACATGTCTATTTTTGGGAACCGTATTTCCTTGTATTTGAGGAAAATTTTAAAGAAGTTTTGGTTGTTCCCTTTTGTCGTAGAACATGCCATGTTGAAAAGGTAAATCTGCTCTAGATATTTTACCTTATCCATCTTGAAAATGGAACGACAATGAGAAAAATTCAATTCATTTTCTCGTGTAATTTTATTAAGTATTCTTAAAAGCGTATATGAAGCTGCTTGGTGATTTTATAAGTTACTATTAAAGAGTTGGGATATTTTCTAAAACTAGTTGAGGTTGATAAGAATTTCATATACGTAATTTGTAGTCGACGCTTTCATCCATTAATTGTAAGAGCTGTACGTATAAATGCATTAACTTCTAATGCCATTCCTTCGAAAATTATTTTTGTAATTGGAAGATGAGTCTTGCATTTCGAGATAGCAATGTGATGGCTCGCAATTTCAAATGCGTTTTAATCCTCGTGAATAACTTTTTATCATAAATAATGCTTTGAACTCACTAACTCCATGACTTATGGTTTGTTCAAATCACTGTTATAGGCGGGTTTGAAGTTCTTTAATTTTACAAGGTAACACTTGAGTTGATTTGCAGGCAGTTTGTCAATTTATAGTGTGCTGGTTTCTTTCTGCTGTCACAATACACAAGATTATATTTCATCCTTTTTTTTATACTGATCCTTCTCTTAAATTATTTTTTGTCTTTTGTTTGATTTGCATTTGGAAAATGAATTTTGTAGTAGCTTTTTGGTTTTTTCTTTAAAAATTTCAGAGGCTGCTAGATAGAATTACCAAGTTTATGTGAATTGTTGCTTACTGAAATGTTTTCTTCTTCCCTCTTACTGTATCGATTCACCCTTGTAACGTGCTTGTTTTTCTTTAAAATATTAACATTTCTTTCCCTTGTGATGTCTACTTTGCATGTGGCACTTTAAAATGGTTTTTTAGGTCACCTGGCATAGTAGGGTACAATTATTTTTACTTTGTTCGAAAAATAAATAAAACATAAGCCTCATAAGCATTTTGAATGTGCAATCAAAATCATGATCTCCTGTATTGAGGCCGTTTTTAGGTTATTCCCTGATTAGTGGCTTCTTTTTTGAATTGCTGTGGTCATTAACCAAATTTCCACTTGTACATATGAAATAGACTAATATAATTCTTTAGACACTTCATACTAGTAGTTAATTTCAACTTATTTGTAGTTAAATTAGGATTTGTGAATTTTGTTGGCAAACGTTCATGCTTAGCTCGCTCTACTTTATATTTTTGCTCCCCATCCTTTTTGCTGAAATGCGTCTCTGCGCGATCGTTGTATGCGATAGTATGTATCTCATTTGCTCATCTTAATGTTGTGCTATCAGTTGATGGCTGTCATGATACTGATCAATATCTCGTTTATTTGGGCTTTTTTACCTTGCTACGTCAATGTTCTTTCGTTTTTCCTGGAGTGGTTGCGTACTAAATGCGGAGCACTATCTCCAGAATGTATTCAATGAATTGTTAACTTGCCTTGAGACAAACAATGTCATTATTGTCTTTTTTCAATATTTTTTTCTTTTTTAACAAGTAGTAGAATAGGAGTGGATAGGATAGCCACTGAAAAAAGCTTAAATATTGTGTTCACCATGCGCACTAAAATACGCATATGAATGGTACGAACATTGCATTGGAGGCTTGAAACTATTGCGAATTTTGAACGTGCTATTTTTTTTATATATCTGCAAAATTGCATAACCGAGGTTATCTAGAAAGTGAAAATAATTTCAAATTCATAAGGACACTGATTGATCAACATGACATTTGAAGCGTAGCGCTCAAATGTAGCAAGTTTCAATGAACCTTTCTCGCTCACATAGGGAAAAACAAAAATAGAACCATTGAGAAGCAATCATGCAAAAACAACGATTGCGTTAACATTAGGCATAATAATTTGCACCTTTTCTCAGCAAAGAAAGTGTGGTATGCTTTTTTGAGCCTTTTAATGTGGGAAAAAAGGTTCGTAAATGGTTCTAATCAAGTTTTATTTAAGTGCTACTCCTGAACTCGGCCATAAAGTATGGAACCCACTCAAAATTAGATTGCCGGTGAATATTTATACGTCTAGGAGAGTGTTTTTGCCTTCTAAAATAAATGCCACCTAATTTACTGACTTAGTGATAAATTGAACGGCGAAAAAGCATGGTAACTATAGGGACTCACAAAGTGCATTGAATGTAACCGTGAATTTTAAGGGGGCGCATGAATTCGATAACAGCAAAATGAAAACAGTTACTCACGACAGCCCCATTCAGTGAGTAGCGTGAGGCTGAAGGTGTGGCATTTTTAAACTAGGACATCCTCAAGAAAAGAACTTGTTCAATTTCTTTGCCACGTAACATGCATTTCAATCCGAAAACTTCGGATGAAATGCTTCATACCATTTGAAGCTCGCAAAGAGAGAACTATGCCAGCCTTTAGATAGGTATTCTGGGCAACTTTTTTAACGCAAATTGATGCTTTCTTTATAGCACATTCCTTTTTTAGGACTACCAAGTAAACGATTGAATTTGCATTAAGTTGCTTTGCTTTCGAGTATACGCTCATTTCTTGCTATCGGCAACTAACAAAGCGAACAGATACGCAAATTTAGCTTCAGCCCAAAATCTAAAGAACTAACTCGCGAGTATTATTGTTAGCTCATGAGTTTGGTTTCAGACATTGCTAAAGCAAATTATATCAACTCACCGATATTCATAGCAGTAAGATATATTCTATGTAAGTTTATTTGGAGAAAATTCGGAATTTGTAGAATATTTTCTCCTAATGAGTGCACAGGAGCACCCGGGGACAATAATTTTTCCGTTCGTTTTCATCATAATAGAAGCTATTGTTGCTCAATAGAAAATAAGAATAGTTCATGTATGAGATAAATGAAGCAATAAACCTAAAAGTATCAAATGAAATGTTAAACGAAAGTGGGATATTTTGGTTGATTTTAAAAGAAATTTCAATCCAGCCCGTATCAATTCCATGATGGATATAACAAATTCAACAAGCATCCATATAGCCTATCTCTAAGATTTCTTGCTATGATTGATTGGCACTTGACATTTTTAGAAAACAGTAGAATTAAATGAGATCAAATTAAACAAGAGTGGTAATGCTTCGATCGCTACGCTTTCAAGAAATGCAGGCCCGCTTAAATCTACAAAAAAGTGGAAGAGGAATTCACATATATGTTTAAACTTTAACAGCTGCTCTGCGATGTTAAAGCGTTGGCAACGACATAACACGCTGACCTTTTTCCTATAAAACAATTGCAGAAACACACGCATTACAGGGGAATCAAAAAACCAATGAATATTCGGAGAAATTGTACATTGTAGCCTCCAAAACAAAGCTAAAACTAACGTACACTGGCTCATACGTTAACGAGAAAAAACTACTCACCAAGGCTGCCCGTCTGTACTCATGATTCTCTCCGCATATTATTTGAAGGAGAGCCGCCGCATTCTCATAATTATGGCAAATGAACATTCTACATAACATAAATAATTAGAAAAACAAGCACACGGATTTCCATGCGAAATGCCTTGAGTAGAAACAGATAGATCAAACGACGATTCTCCAATCACATACTTCTAAAGTAGTTTCCAATGAATCGCAATTACGGAGAAAAGTTATAAATGCAAATCCAGGGTCTCCCTGTAAACTCCCCCCATCTATTGTAAACACAAATGCCGGATGTGAAGAATACTACTATCCCCTTGTGTTAAAGATAATCAAAATTGCCATGTATTTTTAAACCCTGCCAAGGCCCTCTCTCCAACTTTCCTCTTATATCAATAGCACGTTGCTCTCGCCGCAGGCAATTTACGGAGATAGCGTAAAAATCCGCAGAGTATTCTTCCGTCAAAATCATTCTCCATTAAAGAAAACGATCATTTCCAACAAATTTCCCTATCCTACTCTTCCAAGTGTGTAATTATGAAATAAATTGACACCCTTCTTTACTCTATAAAGTACATTCTGGGGTGGCAGGGATGCGGATTGTAGAACAAATAACGATGCGGTGGCGCACCCAAATTCTTAATAGCGTGAGAATTCTCGTATAAAACGTGCCAAAAAAGAGCAACAATCACTCTACATTGTTTTACGTAGATAGGAAGGTACAAGAGGGCATTTTGTCACTTTTATGCACTCATAGTTTCTTCTTAAAGAATATCAATAAGGATATAAAGCATTTTCCATCTTTCTGGCCGTTATTCTTGCCGCATGAAAACGATTTGGGTGCATTTTTCAAGAGGGAGAAAATGGGGTGTTTTATTTTTCCACTAGGAGTAGAGAATGCATTTTGCTCATGCCGGTTCGTGAAACAATTTGAGAGGTTACCTACCCCTCCTGAAATCTCTAATGAGAAATTTAAAAAAAATACACTTCCCCTTCTCCTTTACATCACCCTTAATCTTCTATTATAAAGAGGACTTTCTTCTAGTAGTATGCAGACTAGAGTAAAAAGATTTCCATCGGCTTTCTTGTAGACCGTAGATATACACTATTTTCTCTTAAAAATATTAGAAATGAAGCAAAATTAACGCAATTCAAAGAATATAGATATACATACTTATGGTGCCGAGAAATAGGTGGCATGTAATCCGGTCCAAGATTTTCCAAGTCTACATCAATTTTATTGGCAATGAGATCTCCCATTTCCTCAAAGAGCCATGCCAACGTGTAAGAGCTCAATGGCATCACCTTTCGAGCACATTTCAAAATTCCAATACGTGTGAAAAACAATTCAATTCAATCTCGTATTTCCATAAATATAAGAGTATCATCTAAGAAACAGAGTGTCGAGACAACCCGTATACAGACAAAAATGAATAGTAGAAAAAACTACTCGCTCTACCCTCATCCACAAGCTACAGGCATTCGTATTATACATCGAGTATGAACGCAATCAATAATAATTTAAAAGTGTTCTCAGAGGTCATTGCATTCTTCTCTCAGTTTTAAGAATATTTTACTTTCGTAACAAATGAAATTCTTTCCTTCTGATGATCTACGGCTCTATCCCAATTCTCGGCATCACGATTTCCTTCAAATAGGATTGTGTGCTGTGGTACAAAACGTAAGAATTATGAATAATAAAGAGAAGTAGGAAGCATCTCTTTGGCTTCCCATCGGTGTTTCGAAGTAATACAATGCAATACACATCTCAAAAATATCAATAACAGGTACTGAGGGTCGATCCAATAGTATAAAATAATTCATAAATGAGAAGAAACATCAAACAGTACAGAATTCGTTTATGTTTTTATACAAATGAAAAACATAACAAAAACTAAAATGTCAGCAAAAAAAGCAATGTAAAAAAGTAGATAACACTGCAATATCCGAAGCAATGGCTTCTCTTCATCCTCCGAAAAAAGATCAACAAAATACTACCCAACACTTCCAAAGCCGTTAAAAAAAAGGGGAAATGAAAAGAAAGAAAGAAGCGTAGGCAGAAACTCTCTATAAATTTTTCTTGAAAAACGTATCTTCTTTAATGAAGATTTTAAAAGTGGATGTTTCAGCGTGTATGTACACGGCGCGGTTCATTGCCTCCTCACTCACATTTTCCACACACAAAATTTTGAGCCATCCTCTATTACTACAGTTTAAATATCCAAAGAGAATACTCACCAAGGTGAAGAGAAGCCAATGCTGTGAAAACATTTCCTTGATCTCTGGATACAACAATAAAAAATCCAACAAAGTCTAAAAATATATTAGGAACTATTCAATAGTTAAAAGAGGCTCCTTAATGTTTCTAAATACCGTTTTGATAACCAAAATAGGATTATAAACTCCCCACACAAAGTAGGATGAAGTACACCGTTGATACAGAGGATCAAAACAAGTTATATTTTCCATTTCCATCACCCTCCTTGAGATAAACTCTGCTCAAGTACGTCCTAACTCCTTACTTTCTCTCTGTTAATAGATGAACGAATAACCCCAAAAAAAAGAATAAAGGATATTTAACAAAACACGTAGATGAAAGAATTTTCTTACTATCTAAGCATGTCTCCGCATACTGAATATCGGATGTATCAATAGCCATAACTTGTTGTACAGACTCGCTCTCATAAGAAATATAATCCGATATTGTATCTGAAGAGGGATACGACTGGCAGACGGTACAAGCAGAGGGATAGATTTCGTCGGAGGGTTCCATCTTTAAAAAAACGGTTCCTAAAGTTTGAAAAAATGCCACAGAAATCAAAATTTTACGATTTAAAATGATAGTAGCCACTTCGAGTGTATTTTGGCCTCATACTTTGCAAGATTTTGTATACGTTTCATGGCAGTTTCAGTTTCTTTGTTTGGAAACATATAGAATAGACGTAATGGAATCCTAAAAAATAAAGAGATGTCACTCCACATTGGGAAATACATTTTAAAGGGGAGGCTCGTCTGAGAAGATTCCATGCAGCCACGAGGAGGAGAGAGTGAAGGTAGAGAAAATTTTTTTCTAAGTATGAAGAAAAAAAACTCCAGCCTGTGTTCCCATGGATATTATATCTCTCTCTAGCCTCCATTAAAAGGTTCAAATGAAACGAGAAGAAAAAAAGTAAATCACTCCCATGCACAGTCTCTCATTCTTATAAGGGGAGGAGGATCGAGTAGAGAAACCTCTTAATGCCTCTGATGACGTATATCCTCAACTATTTTATATATAAAATAGTTTTACCAATGAGACAGGTGCTACACCTAAACCCACGAGCAACATCCACCGGTGCTTCACATAATTTACAAGCACAACAAAACAGCCATCCAGAAAGTTTTTCTCTACGAACTGCACAAACAGGCAATGCAGGACAAAAAAGAGTATGAAACTAAGACAAAGCCTTCTTCCATTGAAATAAAAACTCCACACAGTCGAGACAAGCATAAAATTCTGCTTTGTAAGCAACACATAAACTTGAGTGAATTCTGAGATAAAATAACCGCCATAAACACTTCTGTGACTAAAAACGTATAATTCTACACACGCTATCAAAACACAGCGCCTGCCTGCCCCAATCCTTCCAAATTGTTTTTAAAATATCTCCTTATTCAAAAGGGAGGCAGAGTTTTCCATACTGCTCACCACACATGTTAAAGACATCATATCCGATGTATAGCTTCTCAAAAGAGAGAGAGAGCTCTAAATTTCATCCATATGAAACAAAAGAGGTAAGCAGAGAAGGATTTTTCTTTACGTAATATATAAACCCAACGATATACCTACCGTCTGTTGATTTGAAAAGATCTTCATCACCAATATAGGAAATAGTAAGTTCTTCGTCAGCAGCCAAATTGACGCGTGCTCTCAAAATAAATGCATCATCTGCTCCAAAATGCCAACAAGCCGTAGATAGGCAGCTGTGTGCCATCATACTAATACCTAAGCAAGATAAAGAATACAAAGAGAGGTCAAACTTCGTCTTTTAATACAAAGAGGGGTCAAACTTCGTCTTTTTAGACTGTCCAACCCTATTCCTATCGTTTGTTTCAATAAAATGAAATGAGGAGATTTCTAATCCGTTCATAGGGCGTAGGAAGGGATAGACTAGGTGTTAGTATTTTGGTAAAAAAGAGAGTACACACCCCACCAGTCACACCCTCAGAATAGAGGGGAGTAGAGAGTGAGAGAAATCTATTAGGAGGAGAGTTCACTCTACATACTCGGATTGTAAAAAATGTGTGTGATGACCAAAAGATTGGATCAAGGAAACAAGGTAAGAAAAAACACCCTAATAACTCTCATGTCAACTTCTGAGCCTGCTCAAGAGTATGACAAGTGGCAACGTAAACGAATGGAGTTGCTGCATTGATGAGGAATTCAAAATAATCTCAGGAGTAGCGCTTATGTATACACACTTATGACTCTGTTTAAACCTAGTTTCCAAGTTTTTTAAATATTTGAAAAATCACACAATCACAGGAACACGTACGATTGTATAAAACCAAGCCATCTTTCTCAGTATGATGCCCAAAAGAATTGTAGCGCCACGCTTTTAACATCCGTCCATAAATATGAGGAGGAAAATCCAATTGGAGATCAGATAATACTCGTTTCACATCGTTTGCAACCGATGTATCCTCTTCTATGAAATTGGAAACAAAAAAAAAAGTTGAACACGAAGTTATTCCCATAATTCAACTCGAAAAAAGAAATAACACGCTTGTGAGAAGATTATTAAAAAAAATTAAAGATCCAACGGGGGGGGGTGTACATACACTAGGCAGGCCATACAAAGTGAAAAAAAAATCTAGAAAAAGAGATAGGACTCCCTTTTCTGCAGAGAGAATGATGAATACGAATGAAGTGTGAACAAACAGGAAGAGAAGTTAAACAATTTTTAAAGAAGCACACTGGAAGCAATGTAAAGCTAAAAGTATAGTATACCTGGAACCCATTTATCTAAACAAATATTCTTTTTTGTTTCATCTAACATAGTCAAACTACAAATAGCTGCTAAATGCCAGATAGGAGGTAACTGCAATTCTTCTGCATCATGAATTTCCACCAATCGGTACCATAAATCATAATTTAAACTGGGAATTGCAACTAAGACGGGGAGCTCCACTAAAACTATACTCCCCGGTGGAAAATCATGCTTTGCAAAGAGGCATCCTGTAGCCATAAAAAATATCCAGAAAAAGAGTAGAATTTGGAATCAACACACATTGATCCCTCTTCGGATACATTGTACAGAATACAAGGAAAAAAAAAACTTTTCAGGCTTGTATGAATTATAGAATCAAAATAAAATTTGGCCTGAAATTAAATCACAGATTGCCAATAAAACTACTACGACTTTATTTCCAAACAAGCCATTCTCCCTCACTCTTGAAGAGCCAAATAAAAATGAATAAAAGTAAAATAGTCATACTTCCTTTTTCAGTTGTATGTCTGATTTCAACTAAACTTTCAATTTCGTCTAATGTATACGGGCGTAGAACAGCATCTTCAATATTTGTGCCACTCTCTATGTCTGCATTGGCACTATTTTCTCCTGATTCATTGTCACTAGCTAGAGAAGATTCAGAGGGTTCGTTTGTATAATTAATTTCTGCCTCCTCATTCTCTTCTGGCTCTTCCTCGTCTATCACTTCCGCTTCTTCTTCAGCAACCGAGTCCTCTTCTGCATATTCATATTCCCAAACCCCTTCATCCTCTTCGTATGCTTCTATGGGCAATTCTGCTTCAGCGGCAGTGATAGAAGCGAGGTTACCGTCACCTGGATTCGTAGGGTTTATTGATACCTCAGCGGCTTCAACGGGTGCTCTAAGATCGTTCTTACTGCCAATTTTGTTCCTATGAATCTCCTCTTTCGAAATTAAGTGCTCCAAATCTAATTTGTGACGATCCATCCCATTTTTTTGAAGAAAATACTGCTTTTGGTTATGCCACCAATACATGCTATCCATGTCAGGTCCATTGGTTTCCTCGATTACGCTCTCCTTTGCACCTAAATGAGCATTCTGATCATACGTCTTATCTTTGACTATTCTCCCAGCATCCGTTTCCAAAATTGCCTCATCCTCTAAATTGTACGCAAAAAATTTGAAAGTTCAATTAAAAACCACTTGGGAAGCATCGAGCTCATACACGCAAAGGCTACATAAATATTATGATGGAAAGGGATGCAATTTGCAAAGCACTACGTGCAAAAGGCTGAAGAGAAAGCAAGAACAGAATGTTATTTATCTCGAATGAAAAGAAATCAAGAGCATGTGTCAAAAAGCATAAGCCATAGAATAGGAGGTTGCCGCCAAATTCGTACCTTTTTTCATCAAGAGCTCATCCTCTGATAACTGTGTCGCCCATTCTTCAGCTGCAAATGGGAAATGACAGGATCCATCTCCAGCTGAAAAGGTGGAAATGTCCTCATTATTTATCCTTGAACCCTTCCGATGAAACATTACTGGAAAGGTAGTTTTCACAGCATAAAATAGATATGAATTCACATAAATTGCAAAGAAAACTCCATCCTGCTAATTCTAGCAAACTTCTCCCTTCGCTCTAGCACGGAAAAGCTTTCAAAAATTAAATCACGTTGCTACTTTTACAAAATACATGTAAAGAATAACTTTTCGCAGCAGATTATTCACTAAGCTATTTTAAGGCTAGAAAATTTCCCAAACAAAAGAAAAGACTACACCTCTTTCTCCATATTCTCAATTCGCGGTATAGGCTTTTACCCGAAAGAAGGGTTACTGTCCCAAAATACCACTTCCACTCTAAGGGATTCTTTACTCTGCAAGTATCGCTTCTATAAAAAAGATTTTACTGTGAAGAAGCCATAATATGTGCAAAAGCTGCTCACGACAAATCATGCAGCATCCCAATTCTAAAATATGACAATGATGATACAAATGTAAAAAGATTGCTTCAAGGGTAAGGAAATATGCATTCTCGAATTAAAAGGGAATAAGAAGAGGAATATAGGGCCCGCGTCAGTGCAGGGTACACCGGGCAACTTTGAGGATTGCAAAATGCCTGCCTGCGTTCAATCTCTCGCAGTCATAAAGTTATTGAAAAATGTAAAAGTCAGTGTACCTCGTGGAGGCTTAACATGTTTCAGAATAAATTTTCTCAGATAAGCCTTGTAGGAAATTTCATGAACTTAGACAACTTATTTATTCTTCAGTTATGCTGAAAAAATCATAGAAGTTTCCTTTGCACTTTGAAACTACTACAAAAAAATCGTACATATTTCACGGAGTAAATTGAACCAATACACGCGTAAAGAGAAAAAAGATTCGCGTAGACTAGGAATGATAAAATTTTGTAGGCTTAGTTTTATTGAAGATGCTTTTTAATTCGTGGAGATAATGATGGCAATAATCGAAGAGTTTTTGAGTAATATGTCAACAGGATTCAATCGCAATTGGAGCAGACTTATATACTAAATTTTTACACCGTTGGATTCAGACAGTTGCTGTTGGAGCAAGCACGTTTTACTTTGATTAGGTCACATGTTCGTCTGTATTTTGCTTTTACGAGAACCGTATATCCTGTGACATTCACCCTATTCAGTATTTCACTTTCTACCACTCCATAAAAACGGAAATCATGCTGCTGTACTATAAATAATGAATGATATAGCGTTTTTATTGGACCTGCAGTCGGGCAAACGCAAAGTGATATATAAATAAGATAAATTCCCATGAATGATATAGCGTTTTTATTGGACCTACGGTCGGGCAAACGCAGAGTGATATATAAATAAGATAAATTCAACAGCTTCAAGGCTGTGTTTTACTTTTTTAAAGATTCGTTACTAATTTGTAATTCACATAAGACAAATTTTGCTGCATCTGATATCAAAAATTTAAGTATTATTTACAAACAATCTGCGGGCTGCCGAAGACATCCCAACAAGCGATTTAATATTCGACTTAGTCTAAAAGTTGTGCAAGTAGATTCTCGCAAAGAATGGGAAATGGAGCTCTTTGGTGACCACTTTATAGCATAAAATTGCTTTTTTTCTTCGTACAAAGAACTTTTGTCAACGCACTTTCATTCAAGTATGAAAAAATTTAGTTTCATCAAATTGTTACAGGATTTGAGGCATCTGAGCATAATTGCTAGGTCTTTTGATAAAAAAAATCACAGAAATATTATTGCATGCAGCCACTGTGCCTATCTCTTGTACAAAGGTCTAAAAATATCTTACTTCTGCTATTCCTAGATATTTCGTCTTTTTCTACGATATTTTATTATACTAGGTTATACAATTGTGTCTATGAAGCGGTCTTTATTTAAACTAAAAGGAAGCATTATGAACGTTAATTTTACACATTTCTGGATGTAAGATATATAATATACTTTATCAAAGAGTGGTAAAATTAATATTTTTCTCCGGTATTACCTCATTGAGTCGTCGAAAGGTAGATGCTCATTACGAGAACTTACGCAAGAATTTCTGTGCAGCATACTTTACTTGAATTAATGCTTTTTAGCCTCTACTAAACAAAAATACAAATTCTCCACTATTATGCAAAAATAATACTTTGAAAAACCCATGTACCAAGAGAAACTTCTTGGCATTATTGAATATTGTAATTGTAATCTCCTTTCACATTTGTAGGACATTTTTATTGAGATGAGCCCTACTGGAAGAGTATTTGTGCAACTAGCTCTATAGGACTTTATATGTAATAACCTAAATAAAGTGCTTATCACTACAGTCATGAATAGAAGATAGTTAGCCTTGGTTTGCGCTGCTATAATGAAGATTACATGATTACATGCTCCCACTAAATTGATTACGGAACTTTGCTATGATCATTACTTTAAATTTTTCTTATTTTTGGGCATCCACTCCTTTTGAATTCTTTTACTGTTAAGCGATTTTCATTAATAAAAACAATTAAAATCAGCTAGTCAATGCAATGATTAAATCTTCTGCTATAGCTCGTAGATTCTGAGACAACATCCTCAGTCCTTTTCAAAGGAATTTTGTGTTTTTTTACCTTTTGTAATCTTTCATTACTCGTTACAATGCAAGGTGTGATAACTTTGCGATTCCTTTTTCTGCCAATTAATTTTTCACTCGATTGTAACTCTCCACCGAATTCTGTTACCACCCGTTTGAAATTCAGTATTAAATAAAAGTTACGCTTATAATTTTGTCCCCTCTAACTCTGATACCTTCACAACTTTACTTTGCTTCCGTTGCATTGAGATTTAAGAAATAAATTGTATACATTTTGTAGGAAAAGTTCAATTTTATCATATCTTATTGTATTTTTTTGAAAAAATTTCAGTGAATTAAAATAATATTTTTCAATGTAAATTTTTTCCAAGTGCCTAGTAATTCTCTATGCCTTGTTATTGGGAAGAACCATGCGATTTAGAAAGTTTTGTTGATCTTTAGTAAGAGGAAATAAAAAGCAATTTTGCTTAACACTTTATTTTACTGATGTTCAAAATTCCATTACTTCATGTGAGCATCACTTAACATTTTTAAAACCGTATTAGTGCAAATGCTACAAAATAAAGAAATAACTGTTTTTGCTAAATCGGAATCCCTTGCAATGCAAAAACTAATTCATAATGCTTTACCGTTCAATATCTAATTTTCCAATTATCTTTTGTTGAATACAAAGCAAACGGATTATTTCTGAGGCTTATAACCAAGCAAATTTATTTTATCGAATTATTTCTCCAACTCAAGTTATTTGCTTTGATTCATTCTGAATAGTATGTTTATATAAACAGTTGCCATGCATATTTAAGTTTCTCTACAAAAGAATCTATTCTATCAAATTTTGCATTCATTGGATTGTTTTTGCGCTTGTTACTCTATTTTACTTTCTTTTTATTTGTTAAGTAAGGCTTAACGCCTATGAACAAAATAAGCTGTATTACAGTAGGAGCATAATATATATGATAATGTAAAAGTGTCACTACAGCTATAAAAAAGCTTCCATATAATTTGGTACCCTGAAGAGTTTTTGTGTTTTCTCATTTTGGCATTCCGTTGCAAGAATATCATAGTGCAACTCACTCTTGGAAAGGACTTTCCCTACTGTTGAATGTTTATTATCAGTGTCTAAATAATATGTACATTTCATGTGCGGTTTAAGCGTCGCTAATTGGCTTTAGAAATATTTCTTATGAATGTCCTTGCTGCTTGAATTGCATATTGTTAAAGGAGAAAATAACTGTCCCGCAAATGGGAACTTTTTGCAGCGGCCACACACCATGTAATACTCCTGTTACGTAACATCATTAAACAATATATACATACAAGTTTTCCTGATTGCAGTTCTTTACTTTTGTGGCATTATAGTTTAAAAATTATCTTCTTTAAAGTCTCCTTTCAGCGAGGTATCATTATCAGCAGAACTGCGGTGATTGTATGTGTCTTCTCTTCCACTATATCACCGCGGTCCTCAATTGATGCATCCATGTCGGTTTTTTCCTGCAATTTTTATTCATTTTCCGCCCCTCTTGTCTCAGTCACGCTTTCATCTTTTAAATGGAGAAACAATCAATCGGTTTCCTCTTCAAAACGTTTTATGTGTATGCCATCTCTGCTGAAGAGTTGTGCAATTCAAAATCGCCTCTCTAATGATACTGTTTTTACTTCATCAAAAGAAAATGCAGCTCTTCCAAAATTTACTTGCATTCTTCCTTTACCTTTTTTCCAACAAATTTCGGAGGATCCTACATCATCCACAAAATCAAATGAGGAATCATCGGTGTTCGCTCTGACAAAATCTACCGTAGGGGAATCGATGCATTGCGAAGCATGGAATGGGCATTGTAAAAGAGAGAATGCTCCGAGCCGATCCGGTATGCTATCTTCTTTGTATGAAGCTGAAATTTTTAACGTTGCATCTTCCGATTCCAATAGGAATGCTTTCAATATTTTTGCATGGCAGCGTGCCACTTCGAAAATATAGCTAACAGTGCAACGTGTTTTTATATTAAAATATTATGGAAATTCAGGAACTGCGTTGTCAAACATTCTCTATAAGCCTTTCTCTACTCTTTGGCGTTTTGCTGCTGCTCTTAAGCCTAGCACTCCTTCTACCGAGTGTCATTCTGTTTTGCTTGGGAATATTAAGAAGAATCGAACTGACGAAACGCCTTGCACAAAACTATTTCGTATATCAGATCTAATTTCGTATAACATTGATCCCATTTTATCGACTGTAAATGATTGGTTGAAGTTGATTCGGCGCACTCTCATTTGCATTGTCAAAAGCACTCAAATTTTTGCAAGTTGTATTCCTCTACTAGCCATCCTTCCTCTGACGTCAATAAAGGCCAACCCATTTCAAGCACAATTAGCAGAGGCTTCATGGAATTATTTCTTTTGGATTGTTGAGTTATGTGGTCCAACATGTATTAAATTTTTGCAATGGGCTGCCACTCGTGTAGATTTATTTCCAGAGGAATTTTGTGTTCGCTGTTCCAGGTTGCACCAACACTTATGTGTCTCATTTGAAGCTCTATATTTTATACATTCATGGTGTTTTGTTTAGTATGTATCCACAACGTAGGATACTATTCGTGAGTATAGGATTCATGCATTTCGTTATCCATGTGACGGTGTAATATGATGCTTAGAATTTCTGAGTTTAGAAAGTAAATCGACAAGCAAATTTTAGGCATAGGATTCAATATAGGATCGTTTCAGTGCCAGAGCTTGTGTTAGAGATGCTGTGAAGGCATTTAAACATTTATAAATGATTTGACACACCCACTCTGTCTTTACATGTAGAATACCATAAATTTGAAGCATTTTTTGTTATCCTTTGGGCCCAGTATTACTCCTTATTTTCTTAGCAGTTTCTCCGTTGTTTCTGTGCCTTCCCTACCTTATAGGGCTTCACTACCCATTTCCAAAGCTTAGTGAATTACTTTTTCTTCAAAATAAAGTGCTTCATCCTTTTTTTTCACAAAGGCAATTTACTCTCCTCCATTGTGTGTTAATAAAGTATTCTCGTGTGGTGTCCTATTCTGGCTATAGATTTCATTATCATGGTACACAGCATCCGTATCCATTTACTGTGTGGCAACTCGAGCAATCCTTTGGAAAGGGCTGGCAGGAATTTCTTTCCTTCGATCCTCGGTAGGCTATGTTTAGCCATTGAATTCTCTTTGTTATTTTCTTTATAATTACCCAGAATACATGGAAACGATTGCTTTTTGAGTTGAAATGGATTTATATATGTGCAAGAACTGAGAATAGGAGTGTTGATGATTTGATCCAGTCATTGTATTGCTTTGAATTCCTTGCTTTTATTGATGGCCTACTATCGTTTCAAAAAGTGTGTCTATACTTCTAAATGCACTTAACATTGTTTTTGGCTCTCCTTTCAATTTTTACAGGCCGATAGGATCCGGTTGTATTGCTCAGGTATATCGTGGTCATATACTCTCAGAGGATAAGCAGAAAGAACAAGTGGTAGCTATCAAAGTACGGCATCCAAACGTCCCAGAATATGTGGAAATAGGTGAGAAAGAAGATATAGAGAACTATGAAAAATAAATACTAAGGCTACTGCTATTTTTCCATTTCTGAGTATAAATATCCTGCTCTGTTACTCTACACATTGTCCATTTCTCTAGAAATGAACGCTGCTGGTCAGAAAAACGTTTATTTTCAAATCTATGGCCTTCTTTATCCTTACGCTCCTTACTGTTGTGCTTCAGAATTTTTATTTTTAAAGTTTGTTGGCAAAATTTTATCGAAGTTACCGTGCTTCCAATGGGTGGCAGTGGAAGATAGGTTAGTTAGAGATTACTTTATGCATATTACGTATAGGTATATTTAAAATTTTGTAGAATCTTGTTTAAATGAATGCAGAAATCCTTTACATTGCGTTTGCATATCTTACGTTTTTTTACGGTGCTTAAAACTTGAGTATTTGAAAAAAAAATTGATTCTGAAGATATCTCTCTACTATTTCATTTCTCTCTTTCCCTTTGTGAGAATTTATTTAATGAAAACGAGTATGAAGACGAGGATTTATATTAAATCATTCGTTATTTTTATAGTGTTAACGAGTTCTGTGAAGTGATGAAAAGTCAATTGGATCTTCGAGCAGAGGCAGATAAGATGATAAAATTTAAGAGGAATTTTGACTCTGGGACGGGTCTACAACGCATTATAGCGCAGAAGGGAGGCATTGTTGCCTTTCCTTCTCCTTTCTTGCAATTTTGCACGCCTGAGGTGATGATTTCCACCTTTGAGGAAGGTCTTCATCTTGGAGATTGGTTACGAAAAGCGTCTGAAAATTTCTCTGATGAGAGAATTCCTTCAAATGTGAAATGCACAAAGGGGAGTTCTTATCAACGAGAGGATACTATTTCACCGGAGGATCGTACAAGTTTTGAGAAAGTTAGTTCTGGAGGTGAGAGAGTTGAGATTTCCGCACTTCGAGTGGACATCCATTCCTCCTATCGGTGTTTGAACTCTTTTACAAATTAACAAAGCTTAAGTGCTCTTTTTTCGAATTTATACGTAGAATTTTGCTTTTTTTCACCTTGAATTTGTATGTACTAGTCAGCTCTTTTATTCAACAGGCTCTGTATATTTTGATACCCATAAAAAACACAGCAAGAAGGATTTTTTTTATTTGCTGTGGGCATTCTCTATCCATCCATTTTATCAGAGAGTCCTTCCCCTTTTGCTTTAAACGTCGACCACTGTATCTTCAAAGATTCCTATTTAGCTATAATTTTGAATCTATTTTTCACTGTTTATTTTTTGCGATGCTTTTTTTCGTTGCTGATGAAATTGGCCAGAGTGGCAAGCCACGACTATAAAATACCGCCATTTTAGTAGTATCATTTTTTTCCAATTTTAATGTTTCTATTACCAAATTTTTAGAGAAAAGAGAATTCGTGTACTACCGATGCATAAATTCCTTTCTTCTGTGTGGCTGTGATTTTTTTTTTGTAGTTTCGGAAGAATATTGGCTATGCTGGAATGATAGCATTTTTGAAGGTATATCAGCACACGCATTTTGTTTTCATGAGTTGGGGAGGGAAGCAAAGTGAAATATGTATATCCTGAGTAGGAAGTCTATAAGTTGCTTTGATTTCCATGGATTTTAGAGTTTAAGTGTTATAAATCCTCAGCAAGAGCGATACTTCCTTGTAAACTCTCTGTGTTTGCTTTCTTGTTTTTTTGTTCTCTCTCTCTATAGATGCTATTCATTGATAATTTTGTACATATGGATCTTCATCCTGGGAATATTCTTTTGCGATTTCCAAAGGTAATGACGTGTTTTGTCCACGTCAATATCATTTTTTTATAGTTATCCAAAAATGTATATCTGAGAGGGCGTGGAGTGCTGCTAGAGAGACTGCGATTTGGAAAAAAATTTCAAATTTTAGGCAGGCAATAGAGTCGTCGTTTAAAAAAATCACCGAATCGCTTCCACTTGTTCCTCGCCTGTAATTTGGAGGCGTAGAATGGAGGGAATTTCTACGCTAAAAGATATAATAGAAGGAGTATAAAATGTTTCTCAAAGGTCATCATTCCGTTGGAGAAATAATGCGTTCTAGAGGATGGAGTCATTCTTTTTTTTTAGTTTATAGAAGTTTGTATTTTCTCTTTTTGTACCTGTTTAAACAGGATCAGAAGCATGATTTTGAGTTGATCTTCTTGGATTGTGGTTTGACCATTTCGTTGGATAAAAATGAGCAAAAAAATTTCCTTAATTTATTTTCCGCTATTTTTCATGGAGACGGACGCGTAGCCGGTATTTATAAAGATTTCTTTGATTTATATTTATCAAAATAAAAGTCCTAACTTTCCCCCTGTTTCATGAACTTGCAGTGAATACCCATTTCATTTGTTGTTGAGTGTATGGAGTTTTATTTTTAGTGAGAAGGGTACTTTTTATCAAGTTTTTTTCAACACATGTTTGTGTATAAACATTCGATTTGATTTTTTTTAACCTTCCCTCGCCATCCATTTCATTTGAATTTGAGATGTTACCATTTTCAGGAAATTTGCTCGTGCAGCATGCAAAGCGGCAGAATTGTCCAGATGCTGACGCTTTTTGTGCAGAGGTGGCAGATGTCATTTCTTGCTATAACCAAAAGGTAAATGAAAAAATATTCTCAAGCTATTTATGAGACACTCTATTTGACATAATGGATGCCCTCTGGCTATACTAGGTGATGGTATTCTTATTTTGAATTTGTGTGGAATTCTCCTCCTTAAAATGAAGGAAAACACCTGTGGCAGTCATAAGAGAGAAAATGATTTGAAGAAATTGTAGCTTCTAGAATCCATTGTTTTCCCTTTAAAACTCTTTTGTATGCCACACACTATTAATCGAGTTGCCTCTTCCCTGTAACTTTTTCACTCTCCAAATTTTACATGAACTTCATTTGTCGAGTGAAATAGGGCATTGACGAGCCACTCAGCATAGATGATATGGACATGATACTTGAAATTCTTTTATTTTCATAAAAACACTGCGGGATTTTAGCTTGTGGCTGCTAGTGCATTTATTTTCATTTTGTGTGTGTAGAATGTATCTGTTTGGGGAGAATTTATTTGATTTACTCTTCTTTCAATAGTTTGTTGATACTTTTATATGCTCAGAAAATGCGTAAACAAAAATTTGAGAAGATTTTTGTTGTTGACATTCTTTACCGCACTCTTCTTCTTTCGAGGCAATATCAAGTAGAATTGGATAGCAAATTCGTAGCAGTAAGTTTGCAAAATTCGGGTTCTCCATAGAAGCATGTTTAGATATTATTGTGTTTTTGAAGCTAGTGAAGAATGGCGATGAAGTGTATCTTAAAATGGTGTCCTATCTTGTTTTTAGATTTTCATAATGGAAATTTTTTAGCTTACCTTGTATAAGTTGAATGGTTTTTTATCATATGTTTCGGTTTTATTTTTACTAATTCCGGTGTGTTTTCATGTGGTTATCATATTTATAGGTTCTTTCAGCCATTCTTGTATTGGATGGGGTTGGACACCAGTTAGATCCTCATTTGGATATATTGCTGTCTGCCATTCCCTTTCGATCTCTTTTATTTCCTTAATATACTTAACCTTTTGGGGAGAGAGTTGCAAATGTGTTACTAGGAATAACTGAGTTTCTTTTTTAAATTCATCTTCAAATCAATGTAAAATAAGAGTGCATGCGACTTTGTGGATGGTCAAACGTATTTTCTAGCCAGCCAAAGATGCATTTTCGTTCTGCTTACTTTCATTTCTTTTACAGTTTAAAAGTTCTGCTTCAATTCCTCTTCTTCTCTCGCTTGCTATTAAGCCATAAAAGCCGTATCTAACCACTTGTATTACTGTAAAGAAAGATAGAAATTGTGTACACCCGTGTTACCGAGAGATTTTTTATGAACCGATAATTGCGTATAGTCCTGCATTCAATTCGAGGCAGAGATAAACAATTCTTAAACATCTTGATCGTTTCCAATACACTCACTAACTGCAGTTTCACAGTTCATTTCCTATATTTTGCTAAATTTTCTTGCAAAAATCCTATTTTGCTTGGTATAAGCCTTTTTTATGGGTGTGACGAGCTAAACTTTCAGTTCTACTGCTCTTTTAAATACTATTCGAATGTAGTACTAATCTACAAATTGTTTGTAGCAGCGCACTTTAATAAATTTTTGAGTAATGGAAGAACCTTTCTAATCCAGTGCAGTGATGCACGTACGCATGAAACAATGGATATGATTCCATTTATATCACTTGAAGTTGATAGGTTACAATTTCTTGCATCAGCATCATTGTACCCCACCCTATAATTAAACCTGCATGTGGAAAATTCCTTCCTAGTCGCAAAAAATCATTATGAAAAGTAGTGTAGGTGGAATAATCAAATTTCTATCGTGATGACAGAACTAAAGATAACAAATTGGATAGAATCAGCGTGAAGGGCTTCTTGACTAAAGATGGGAGACTTGTAAAAACACCAGCAAAGAGGCCAAGCTTTTGCTCGATAGATTACAACTTATGAAGTGCGGTACTCCGCCCACAGAAAGATTTTTCATGTGTTGCACGACAAGAAATAATATTCTGGCACAGAGAAAAGCATTATTTTAGTACTTCTTTTGAAGTGAAAGGCACACCACATTATACTCACTAAAAAATCAGTTGCTAAAGTCAGATTAAAAAGTTACATGCATCCATCGTACACTGGGAGTTGATATTGCAGCGCTAGATTAACAAAGTGAAAAACCCTTTCCAACATTGTATCTTCTCAATAATAAAAAAAATGAATGCAGTGAAGCACTACAATTGCAGCAATTTACCGCTGCTGCGCTGGCATTTGCTTTGTCAGAAAGTTTTCAACCGTGTTAATCCGTATTTTAGAACAAGCTATTTTGTAACTGATTTGTGAAGCTGCAAGCACCTGTTAAATTTTGTAACAATGTCGCACACTCGATTTAATAAAACTGATTTAAGAATTATTTTGATGTGCATCCATTCCTTTAAAAGTGTATATATTCCACTACCTCAACGTTTACTAAAAAAAAGAGTATTTTACATGTTCCCACTGCTTACTGCTGAAATAACAAAGCTGATTGAAGTATTTCAAATATTGATTATATTTTGGGGATGTTACTTTTCCTCTTTGCAAAATAGAGAAGCATCCTGCTTTTTTTCCTGACAGATGCAGCAAGTGTGCCGCCAATAATGTTGTCTAACAAGGACTCCAAGCCTTGGTTCTGTGTATAAAAAAACTTTAAACTCTCTTTTTTCTGTCATGCCCCTTATTCCTCGGGTCGAAAGACTTGACGACGGTTGTCTATTTACGTTGATCCAATTGCCTTTATAACTTTGGATGCCATTTGTACAGTATTTGAAGTCACCCTTTCTTGGCTATATGCTACCACACGTGAGCGACTTCTAATTTACTCCTGCATTTCCACAAAAAGGATGGCTAGTAAAAATGCTCCTTCCGGCCGTCCAGTGCCCTGGATGGAGAAGTAGTAAGCGCTTTCTTGCTTTCATTTCCGGCTTTGCTTGCTACCATATCCTGCACACAAACTTTGAACTTATTTAGCCTTACGTGCAAAATTGTTTTCATTTTGCAATGTATGCTGTAGTCGACCCAAGCGAGTTGCCGATGTTGTGCATCAACAAGAAGTTGTGAAAATGCTGAAAAGCGTCATAAGCGAAGGGAATGTAAGTTTTGAAATATAAACACCAAATGCTGGTTTTGACAAACCAACTGTACAAAAATGTCCACTTTATCAAATGTTTAGCCGCATTTCCTATGCCTCTCTCTTCGTTGGATATCAAGTAATGTAACAGGAATAACTGATGCATCTGTTTTTTTGCAATATTGCCTTTCAGATGCCTCATTTGCTGTTTTATGGTCCTCCTGGAACCGGCAAAACATCGGCAGTTTTAGCTTTAGCCCATGAATTGTTTGGGTATGCCTACTCGTTTCATTATTTTTCTTAAAGTTTCCGGTAGCACTTGGAATGGTTCTAATTTATTCAGGTCTCTTCCTTTTGCTTTCTGTATTACTTTCACTTTAGGAAAGATGGTGTCAAGGAGCGTGTTTTGGAATTGAACGCTTCTGATGATAGAGGTAAACTGCAGCAATTTCAATACTTCAAACTTCTATTAATTCATTTCAAAAAACATATATCTCACCGAAAATTTTATAGGTATTTCCGTTGTACGAGAAAAAATCAAGATGTACACGCGCATGAACATTTCAAAAGGGAAAATGCATTCAGAAACTGGAAAGTAAGAAAAAGGCAACATTTGCATTTTTTTATGAGTTGTGCGTGTAATGCCGTTTGTTTTACAATAAAAAATGGCTACTTTGTAAAAAATTATTATTTCATTTCTTTCGTTTAGAGAAATGCATCCGTGGAAAATTGTCATTCTTGACGAAGCTGATATGATGACAGCGGATGCACAGGCTGCTCTGCGTCGAATAATTGAAGCATTTTCTAAATCAACTAGATTTGTTATCATCTGTAACTATGTGCATAAGTTAGTAAAATTTAAAGTATTTTCATTGCATTGGTTCTTGAAAAAATCGTGCCGATAGCTTCCCATTCACGAATAAGCGAAATTGTGTGTACTTTGTGATTCAATATTGAATGCTTGTTTCCCAATCTGTTGTACTATGCTTTGATTAGGATTATTGACCCGCTGTTTAGCCGATGCTCCAGCTATCGATTCCAAACGGTATGGAATAGCCTATGAAATATAGCTAGCTACAAAAAGAAATAATAACAATGCGTTTCCATTTAAGAATTTTTTCCTGCATATGCTCAGATCTCCCCGGAGGCCCAAAAATCTCGCTTGAAATATATTTGCAGCCAAGAAAATATTGAAATTACTGAGCAGGTACACTGTGTAGTGCTTATTATCATGACAGCGAGGATGCTCATGAAACGGACTTCTATAGAATTTTTTAATCCTACGTAATGAAATAATACTAGCACTCCTCCTTGTGGATATCTAACGATTTTATTGTTCCTCTTTACTTGCGATGAACTGCATATTTGTTTTTATTAAGTTGCGAAAGATGATTGTTTAAGGAATATATTTTTTGCACATTTTGTAATTTCACAGGTACTCGATGCAATTCTGAAGGTATCTCAAGGAGATTTGCGAAGAGGTGTCACCTTATTACAGGTTTTGTAAATAAAATTAGACTGCTTTTTATTTCTGTGGAAATAATATCTACTCTATGCTTTTTTCTCATCACAGTCCGCTCATACGCTTTTTGATGTGGTAACAGAACGTGAAATATACGAAGTTGCTGGTGTAAGTCTTGTATATACTAATTGATGTTCACATCAACTCATTGTAACTTTAAAATAATGCGCTTTTGTATTTATGCATCCTATGTAATTTTGTAGTATCCTCCTGATAAGGTCATATCAAGCCTTCTTCACGCCTGCTCACTTAGTCTAGACGCGGTACGTAAGCTATTTCTTAAGAATTATGTTTTTTATCCCATCGAAGTGTCATCTGATTTACTCTGCTGGAAGATAATTTTGTGATGTGTGCTGTAGGTATCAGAAGCAGTAGATAACATAGTTGCTGAAGGCTGGGATATCTCCACGATTTTAAAGGAGGTGAGAATCATACCTTAATCCTACCTTCAAAGGGATATTGTTTCTAGTACGGTCGAATGTTCTCTCTTTTTTAGATGGTCCAGCATGTTGCTGGGATGTATATATCCGATTCACAGAAGGCTAAAATATGCTTTGACATTTCAAATAAAGATTTTGCGCTGATTCGAGGTAAATGGAATAATCTTTTCTATGTAGTTTTCTAGAAGGATTATATAGGATAGAGGCAAACCCTTCTTTAGCACAAGTGTTTGCAATGTGCTTGTATTGGTATTTTAAATTTTGTTGTATTCTCCGCTGCTGTTGTCAACTTTTCATTTGCAGGAGCTGGAGAATATTTGCAGTTGATGTCCCTTTGCATCAATATATACAGAATCTTCAAAGAAGATACCTCTTAATGCTTGTTTTTTTTAACTTTCGCATCGCTATGGGAAACCAAAACATTCCATTAATTTTAATGAATAACATCTTCAAATTTTAACTTTGGTGCTGCTACTGAATATTAAATCGTTTAATAATATTTTAGTGCATAGTATCACTTATTTTTAACCCTTTTATAAATTTATTTTCACAATAAAATGGCAATCACATAATCTATGTACAAGCTTCAAATGCACTGGTTCAATTTTGTGGGACATTGCATGCGAACCAATGGTCTTCGATGGATCAGTTGGGAGTTTTGTGTAAACTCCTTTAAATTGTAGCTGAAACCCCCTATACCACTTACAAAGTATTCTAAGCAAAGTGTCTTATGCTTGACTTGCTATTTTTGGATAAAATGCAGTTACTCGTTGTATTATGCTGTTTCACATGCAATCGTTTATGAAATTGTAAGTTTAATCTTGAATTTGCTTATCTTCTCATAAAAATTTCGTTGCTCCTATTAGTGAAGAATTCTTAAAAAAGCAAATGGTTTTGGGGATTCTGAATAGCTCTAACAAAGCTACTAGCTACTTCAGAGACTGGGAACTAGCTTTACATGCAAAGGCTTACCAGCAATAAATAGCGCAACTCAAAATTCCAACGAGTACATTTTGCAATAAGATGTAAAGGCATAATTTTACTATTTGCTCCTTTACAGAATCTCAATTACTTCGGCACATGAATTATTTTTTACAATCATCCTCTCCAATTCAGAGAAAGGTAGCTTCTATCCGAAATATTATTGCAGTTGCTTGATATATGCAAAGGAATCGCAAAATAGCATACTCTGCCAGAATGAATATTAAACTAATGCAGGTATAAATATTTTATTGTTTTAAACAAAGTGGCAGTGCATCGACAAAAGATCAGCCAAATTATTGACCCCAGAGAGATTGCAAATTCGTACGTCCAATTCTAATTACTTTCCAGCTCTATAAACCGTTAATAAATCAATTCAGCAAAAGCTAACATTACTATAGAGCTTACGTATACCCAAAGCTACTTTTTTATAAAATTGCTTTATTTTTTACATTCCAGTTCACTCAGTGGTATAGAAAATTATAAAAACGAGTACATATCGTTCAGCCCACTTTCGTATACAACAAACTGAATGCAATGGGAACAACCATTTTTGTAAAAGACCTTGTTTTATTTCCTGATAAATTGATATCAGCTTACTTTCACTAAAAACCGCCCTAAACACCAGTGCATGCTCTTGGATGATTTGCAAAGGGAACTAGTTACTTTGTAGGCTGCGGTCGAGTATCCAAAATGCTAAGCATTTGCAATAACAGTGTACCACTCCTTTAATGATACATATACTACCCAGTAATCAGTATTGATTATGAGGAAAGCCTGAAAAAAGCTACAGCAAAATATGGTTCTCTTGTTTTCTACAATGTAGTAACTTACTTAAGTTTTCAATGGGCAGGAGGTGCGAAGCACGTTCTGATGGATTTTGTTTGCTGTGAGTCGAATGCAACATACCTACAACATCTTCATGACCATCAGAAAAATACGCTACAGTACAAAATGTAAAAGTTCAATATCAAAAGTTGATCATGAAGTAAATATATAGACATGAAATATTTCTTGCCCCTTTTTTTTAAGACCCTTTGTTAAAGTTTGCCGGATTTTGTTAAGAAGGAGCTTCAAGTCTCTGTTAGTACAGTTCCACATCATATATGAGCTAATTCTTGATTTACTGAGAGCGTAGGCCTTTTTGTAAAATATAATACTTCAAAACCAAAGCAGGGTGGCATGATATGAAAGTAAAGCGATTCCTCGAAAGGTTTGGTCTATTTCGTGAAAGTGTAACAGCAAAATAAGGGCACAGAAAGTGCGCCCTCCTCTCTCGTACTATCCTCCATCAAATCGCGTATGTGTCTCCCTAAAGATTGTGTGCACTGCGAAACTTCACCTTAAAATTAAAAATTGATTTCCATCTCGGGCAGTCATCCGTTTATGTAACAAGAAGTTGTTTTTGCTCCAACAAAATTAGTGATTTCACCTTCAGAACTGCTTTGAATGCAAGCAATGAGTTTTATTTTAGTTGTTGCGTAATGATACGGTATTTCATCCATTTTCACAGGTGTGCAATACAGCGCTTAGTAGCATGTTTGAAATACGCTTGCTTAACATGATCCATCTAGGATGGATCTGCAATCAAATCGATATTTAGAACAATATAAGGCCTCTTTCCCATTTATCAGAGACGGTAATGAACTCTTTAATGTTTGTCCAACTAGAAACCTAATTTGTTTATTCTTCCGAATTATCTGTTCAATGGGAACAAATACCAGAATTACTGGAGGGGGGAAGTTAGGTTGTAATAATAATATACAATTTCTCAGGTATTTTCTGAGAAAAAAGGAATTGTGCAGCAAAAATTTTCCGCCACTAAGTGCCCATATTTTTTTCTTCGGCTCTGCTGGACCTATGAAACCTTTCAATCTAAACAAATTTTTTCTGAATTGCTGTTGAATGCGTGCAGATGTTAATCCTTCGAGAGTACAACTAATTTTTCCTATCATACCAGGAAATGTCAAATCTTTACAAAATATAATTCCCAACGCCATTTCTTCTTTTGATAACCTGGCAGATGCGACACAAATAAAAAAGTGGACAGTTTATTCAAATTGGCTGCAGGTAATAAACCCCGGAGCTTCAAATGTCTACATGTCTCTACTTCAATCAGCTTAGCATTAAATGTTTTTAGTCAGTATGTTATCAGATTTTATCATAACCTAATATTAGAAACAACCACGTTGCTTGCTCCCTTTTTCAATCTGCTCAAATCGTTGTAGCTTCGTTTACAATGCTGCTCCACTTGCTGAAAGAATTAGACAAGAATGGTTGCCTACTAAGTAGACTATTGAAATGCTTTACTTCCGTAACATTGTGCTTTATATACTCGTGCTATTAAAAAGTGTTCTTCATTTCACCGGTTTTGCTTTCAGTTATTCATTGGATTCTTATCAGTGCTAATTCTAATTTTATCAATTGTAGGGACATCATACAGGTATGTCTATCATCCCATTTATCTGCAAAAGACACCAACTTACTACAAAGTTTTCAAGGGGTCAAGAACAGTAAAGCTGGGGAGGGAACGAAGGCTCCTTTGCATATTAAATAAAAAAATTTGTGAGGCTTTCATCGTTTTCTATTATATCCAAGAAAGTTGCGTCAAAATTATATAATTAAATTACAAGCATCCTAAACAAAGAATTTCTATATTCGTTCATCCCATGGTAAGCGTAATAAATAACATATCTCGTTCTTCGAATATTGTTGGGTAGAATGTGGCTGGCTGCTCATTTATAAATTAAAGCATAACCCATAGAATCTATGACATTTCAAAAAGCCAAATCATATGTATTTGTGTATCATCCATGGATGTAATTTTGTTTTTGATGTTTCCTTTGTACTCCCTTCACAAGAACCATTCGTCTAACTCGGCAGCTTAAACTAAAGCTAACCCTGTTAAGAAGAAATCACCGTAAAGAAAAAACTGGAGCTGAAGTAGCATACGAAGGAGCTTCATTACAGGATATCAATGCATTTAATGAGGAACTGAGCAGCAACAACACTTCAGATCAGGAATTGGAAAGTGATCAAGATTTCGAAAAAGAGGAAAATGGAGAGAATGAAGCAGAGGAAGATAAATGGGAATATCATAATGAATTTGATAATACTAAGCATATAAAACACGAAAGAGGGTTCAACTCTGGCTGCGAAGGACGAATCGAAAGTAGCTTAAGTGGAAACATCAATGGAAATGATCACTACAAAGGAAGTTATCAGCGTTACAGGCTAGAACAAAGCCAAGACAGAACAAGGATTAATCATAAACTAAACTGGAACCTAAATCAACAAAATATGACGGATGCTACGATTGATTTAGCATCGTCAAAAGATTCAAATGAAAAAAGAAAAATTGTAGATATTCCACGTGCCACTTACCACAGAGACCTAAAGGAGGCCGCCAATCAAAAAGTTCAACGGACCAAGCTTACTCCACCAGAAGCTTCTGAATGTAGCATGTACTACTCAAATGAAAATTCTTTCTTAACTGCCCAGGAAATACAAACAGTGAAGAGTAAGACTGATAACACAGGAATTAGCGAAGTGAAACCCTCCTCTGCTGGAGAACCACCCTCATATCGTTCGGGGCAGGAGCTTTTGACTCGGGAGAACATCTCAGAAGGATCAAAATGTTCAAACAATTCGGCAAAAGTGGGTGTGCAATCACGTGATTATTCTTTTGACACAAGACATGCAGAAACATTGAGAACAATGGCGACGCAACAAAGGCGTGGAAATGCCTCCTGTGAGGAATACAGCGATGAGGAAGATGAAAATTCGCTAATTGATGGAGAAAAATGGCTGCGTAGCACTCTTCCTATCAGACATATGCGATAATTATTTTGGTGATGAAAGCGAAGTAATTTATAATTTTTTGCAAAGTAGTGAGTAGTTATGAGGATACAGAATCGCTCATTGCTATTTGAAATATTTAATTATAAAATTACGCTATTTCCTGCATTTAGCTGCGTAGCGCAACGAGCCGCCGATAAAATATTCTATTTCAGTGAGTGGCGAGAGGTATCTCTGCCATTCTAAATGTACCCACTGCTGCGTAAAACTTCTATAATACTGGCGTAAATAATTAAGTATTCGCATATTGATATTCTATTCCTCAAGGATTACTCTCTAATTTTTTAAGTAAATTTAGCAACAAGTGTAGTATAATGCTTTGACAGTTAAAATGAAAAAATAGGAAACACAAATAAAATTTCTTCCCTTTGGGAATGCATTGTAAGTGCTTATCCGTTTCTTTTCAATTTACATAAATATGATACAGACGATAAAATCAGTATTTAATGGCATATTCGATATATCTCAGCATTTGTAATTTTTCTCATTTTGTATGCTAAATTAATATTTACGTAACATTTTTCATACACACCAGTGATCCAAAGTTAAAATTACGCAAATTTGTAATAAAGATTAACCTAGCATATCGTGATGTTAAACAAATTTCAGGTTACGAACTTTCCCAAAACGGTGGAATAATCTTTCGTATTGTCAATGATTCAAGAGTATCATGAAGTTGTTTTCGCTGCATCAAAAAGAGAAAAATGCCCAACAAAAAAGTTATTGCTATTTCCCAAGTGGCATAATGTGCTTTGCAAGTAACACATCTTCCAACTGGCATTCATTCAAGCAGTAGCGCGAAATAATTCAGTACAGCCAAAACATATAATTGGCACAGGTACCCGCATTTAGAGAAGTTTAAGCTCATGCAAATGCTCGATTTCTTATTCAATAGGCTGAAGAAAACAATATCTTTCCGTACTGTGGCTGCCAACATTCAGCTACCAAAACTTAGAATTGTGATTTTTTCCTGTTGTTCTATACAATCAGCAATCGCTAGATAGTTTGAAAACAAGATTTTTGCACAATGGAAGCAGCATGAATGATAAAGTATTTATTTTCCGTAGGAGCGAAAACGGAATTTTTGAAACCGATTTCATATGAAATGAATGAGTGGTGCAACGAACTTTCAAGTAAATATTACCATACATGCATTGTCAGCGTTTAATAAAGTTTGTAATGGATTATAACGCCTGCAGAAGATAGATTTGATTTAGGCTTTCGATTGAAATGCAGAGCATCCCTTGCAAAGTCACTTCGGATATCATTATAAAAAATTATTGGCGAGAAGATAATTTTTTAGTGAGCATGGAGCAAATAGTTGGAATGAAATGGGGGGTATTCGATTTATCTTATCATACTTGAGTCTTTACAAATTCCGGCCCCATACTCCAATTTCTATTTCAACACTTCATCTTTCTCCAATCAATACAGTCCATGCTTCGGCTAAAATTCATGATTATGGAATGAAAAGGTGCCTTTGATGAAATAATTTCTGAATCGATTTATTAGAGAATTTAACAAAAATGATAATGCTCACTCCCTAATGGCTTTTTTCTTTTTAAGTGCATCCAGCATTTCTTCCTTTACCCTACACACTTCAACTGCCCCTCCAGAATTTTTAATTTCAGCCAGCCACCATCTGCAGAGAAAGTAGAAGGAGAAATATGGACTGCAATAAATCATGGATTTACAAAAAGCTATTCACTCGCATTCTTACTACTCAGCTTAAAACAAAGCAACCTACAAAGCAATCAATACTATGCTAGTGTACTTCAAATTGCAACGACTCTCTGTAAAGGCATCTGATAAAACATAGAGTGGCAAACAGTTGTTGAAATACAAAAGAAATGCGCATTTAAGTGTGCTTGCCCTATTTCAAAGATCAATTTTTTCAAAGTTCCAACACCCTATGCATAGATAAAAAACACTCTCATTAAGCCAGAATCGAGTACTTCGCTCCCCTCCTGCTGATGAAATGTGGACGCACCGCTGTTTTTCAGAAAGGTGATCTCGCGGACCCTTTACCTCTACAAACAATGATTCTAAGTTAGTCAAGCAGTGCTCCCTCTTTGCTGTAGTATGCTTTTCTGCAGAGAAAGAGGCAGAGGACGGAATTCTCCTGATAAATGCGGAGAGAAAATAGTAACATTTAAAAATAAACCAGCAAGAACCATAGCAGTAATCCAATAGTTTCAAATTCCACAAAATCCAGGTGCAACACGAGCAAAATGAGTCTTACCTTATGAGAAATAAATCTGGCAAGCCACTCTGCCAGTAAACGTAGTTTACACACAGCAGTTTAAGGCAATCCGATAAAACTGCACTTCCAATGGAAACACCAATAAACCCCAAAAAATGCGCATAAAATGCAGAAGATTCATAATACGAAAGATCTCGTCTAACTTGTGAAGTAGTGCACGCGTCTACTTTTAGTTTTCCATCTAAAAAAGGAATCAAACTTGAAAATTATGTACTATTTTGTGCATGGAATAATAGCTGCCCCCTGTCGAATGTGTAAGGGTAATACTAAAACTCTACAAACTGTCACACTCTCTCACGCATTCAAATCAATCAGAAATGCAAAGTAGCACCATAAATAGGTTCAAGAGTATCACATTTGCATTACAAGGAAATCAAAAACACAAATAGATGTAAAAAAATCATTTTCTCTTAACTTTCCAAATGCCATTGTAGAGGAGGTGAAGGGAGCATAAGTAAACCGTTCAATAAGAAATCGTTATACGGTTCTTACATCATAAAACACATGCAGATTTTGAATAAGATGAGAAAAAGAATTGAAAAGTCAAACAGTGAACTTTATTCGACAGCTTTGTCTTCCACTCGACGAACTAAAACGGAGCATCCAGTCTATTGAGAAGAAAATTCCATTTATAAATGAAATCCAATCCTGTTTCTATCGTACCGAAAGGTAGCCTTGGAGAAGGCAATGATGAACCATCCTCTGAAGGTTTCTCTTTTCTCTCTAGCAATGTTATATCCATATCACTGATTTTTAAACCAAAAATATAAAAGAAAAATTGCGCATGTACATACACAGCGTCATCCCCTAAGGCTTGTATAAAAAGAGAGTTTTTACCTATTTTATAAAATGTAAATAAAAATACAAAAGATAAAAAGAATGAAAAAAAGGTCTATTAAAAGCATATACACACATATATAAATAAGAGGGGAAAAAAAAAATTGTCAGTAGTATGGACACACACACAAAAAAACAAAGAAAGGAAGGATAAAATATCTTTTCTAAACTTTGAAAAGCACTTCAAAACTCTCTCTTTCACACACACTTTAGCCAAGAAACAAGCCACTCTAAAATGTAATCAAAACAATGAAATACACACATCTTTTAATTTTTTTTTTGAAAATCCATTTTAAAAACTTTACTTAAAACGTGTGTTAAAAAAACTTCATAGGCATAGGCTTCTCTGTATATCTCCACCTAATATAACCCTTGATTTGAAATCTTCACCCACTTTCCTTGCTTACCATAATGCAGCAAAGGAATGCATAAGAGAAAGAAATGAAGTTTCATCTGTTTTCTCTGATTGACGAAAAAGTTGTAAGATACTCCAAACCACTCCTCGAATAGTAAATCCATACGTACGATGGACACTATAAACGATTTCTTCATACAATTCAACAGAAGATAAATACTTCAAAAAGGATAAACGTGTATCAATAAAAGTCCTACGTTGTTCATAAAATATTTCTGTAGATAAATCCAATGGAGCATCCTGAGGAACAATGTAATAGTTTTCTATAATATAAAAAAAAATGAATAGAAAAAAGCTTTTATAAATGAAAAGAGAGAGTATCCAAATGCAATTTATAATAAAAACAAGAAACAATATTTTTTTTTTTAAAAAGAGTTTTTAATAACCATAAAGAAACCAACATAAAGGCGAGAGAATCAAGAGAGAGAGAGAGAAAAAAAAAGAGAGGTGCATGAGAAATATAGAAAGATTATTTTCCAGTAAACAAAGTGACAAGAAAAATAAAAGAGAAGGAAATGATATAAAGTAGAATAAGAGAGCCTACAAGAGAAAGAAAAAAAAATATGAAAAAAAATATGGAAAAAAATAACAAAAAAAATACTAAAAAAATATGGAAAAAAATAACAAAAAAAATACTAAAAAAATAGATACGTGTTATATACTTTCTTTTTAAAAAAAAATAATTCCAATTTATGAGTGGAATTCTATACCAGAATAACTGTTCAGTGTATGTATAGAGAAACAGTATGAGAGAGAATGGAGGACAAGGCAAAAATATCCTTCTATAGCCAAAACGAGAAAAAATCTTTCTTCTTAGGATTGTAAAAAATGAAACCAAGGAGAAACAGTATTACAATCTCTAAAAATGAAATAAAAATGAGAAAAAAATAAACTAAATAGTTCACCTGAAATGGAGTAATAAAAACATCCTTCACCTCTTTGAAAAAGAGGCAATCGTACATTAAAAGGCCAAAGAATGTACGCAGTAACATTCCTTCACAATGAAATCCAAGCCATTGGCCTTCATTTTGATAGTATTGAAGGGCTAATGCCTCTACTCCCACATAAGTATCATCATATCCAAAGAAAATACTCGGTTTTCCTTTATTTTTATATATTAAAAAAAAAAATTAGAGATGAATTATACAGAGAAAAAAAAGTAAGGCTTATAGAAAAAAATCAAAGTAATTAAAAAGAGAGAGAAAGAAAGAAAATAGAAATAAAGAAATCCAGTAGATATACAAAACAAAGGCTAAAAATAAAATTATAGAGATGAAAATAGAGAAAAAAATAAAGTAAAGAAGGAAAAAAAAATAAAATAAAAAAATCAATGCATAAACATGTAGAAAACATCTACACTTTACACTTTATAAATATCTACAAAATCTTTCAAAACTATACACTCATTTAATAAAGAAAAAAATCAATAAAATAAGATTCTAGAAAGGGTAGTTTTAAAAAAACAAATACATTCCTACTTTACTCTATAAAATATAAAAATATTCCAAATAAACGATATTTCTTCTTCTCTGACAGGGAGAAACGTCCATCGTTTGTTTAGAGAGATGAAATTTTTTTCTACACACAAAAGGCAAAGCAAAATGTAGTAAAAATACAACACAATCCTACAAAAAAATAATCTTCTTTGAATTTCAAATTTTATTTTATTACCCAATTGTTTTGTAGCATCCAAAGGTCTTCCTTCAATCCTAATTTCATGAATATCTAATGAATTTGAAAGATGAAGAAGATGTTTTACAGACATAGCCGTTGTCTCATCCAAAAGAGTTGTCCAATCACAGCGCTATAAAAATGTATAAAAAATATTAAAGAGAGATGAGATGAGAAAGAGAGAGTTGAGATGAGAGAGTTGAGATGAGAGAGTTGAGATGAGAGAGTTGAGATGAGAGAGTTGAGATAAGAGAGATGAGAGAGAGAGAGGAGAGAGAGAGATGAGAGAGAGAGAGAGAGAGGGAGAGAGAGAGAGAGAGAGAGAGAGGGAGAGAGGAGAGAGAGAGAGAGAGAGAATTGAGATGAGAGAGATGAGATAAGAGAGAGATGAGATAAGAGAGAGATGAGATAAGAGAGAGATGAGATAAGAGAGAGATGAGAGAGAGAGAGATGAGAGAGAGAGAGAGTTGAGATGAGAGAAATGAGATAAGAGAGAGATGAGAGAGAGAGAGAGAGAGAGATGAGAAAGAGAGTTGAGATGAGAGAGATGAGATAAGAGAGAGATGAGAAAGAGAGAGAGAAAAATTACAAGAAAAATATCTGTGAAGAAAGAGATAGTTTTATGTTGAAGAAATTCTTCCCTTACAATAGAATGGAATGAAAACCATTTTAAGAAAATGAAGAAAAAATGCATATTTTTTCTTCTGAGAAAGATCGCAGTTATAATAGATGCAGAAAAATCAATGAGAGAAATATTAAGATAAACATCTTCAAGCTACTATGGAGTATACTTAAAAATCTCTTTGAAAATTATTTTTATAGAAAGATTATATATATACATTTTAAATGTACAAAGAAATCGATAATTTCAAAAATACATTTAAAAATACAAAGAAAAGCAAAATTATCTACACAATGAAGATACATCAATATTTTACTGTAGAAAGAGAAGGATCCAGCTGCAGCATTATTTTCTTTAACCGTTTGGATATTTCTATTTGAATTCCATGAGAAATAGCAGAACCTTCCTTTATGCAAGCCACAGCTTGCTCTAAAGCAGCTTGTGGATTTTTTAGATGAAAAAATAATATCAAACTCAGTCTAAAACAAGAAGAAAGCAAACGTATAAAAATTACATTAAAAAATGAAAAAGTATACAAATAAATAATGATTTTATAATGCCAATCACAGTTTCTTTCATTGCAATGAAACTATTGAAAGGATTTTAATAATCAAAGAAAACAACACACATCCAACTAAATGCGTGTGGAGAAGAAAATGAAGAAGTGTGGCTTAGCGGAGATATATTTAGAAGGATAGCCATCAGAAAAGAGAGAGAGAGAGAGAAAGAAAGAAAGAAAGAGAAGATTCTATACATTATTTTCAATATAGGATTTTCTTCCAATTTTCATACAATTATAGTTTCTCTCTGACTGTATAGGTTTAGATATTCTTCTTTCTTTTTTTTAATTTGTAGATTTATTCTTTATATAGGTTTCTTCTTTTTCTATAGGCAAGAATTGATAATCATATTTGTTACTTTTTTTGTCAATTCTCTCTTAATATATATATATAAACCTCATCTCCTCCTCCTCCTCATCTCCCTCCTCCTCCTCATCTCCTCCTCCTCCTCATCTCCCTCCTCCTCCTCATCTCCTCCTCCTCATCTCCTCCTCCTCCTCATCTCCCTCCTCCCTCCCCATCTCTCCCTCCTCCTCCCTCCTCATCTCCCGCCTCCCTCCCCATCTCTCCCTCCTCCTCCTCCTCATCTCCCTCCTCCTCCTCTATTTTATCGTTTCTATCCTTATCACCCAAAATTTGATAGTATTTCTATTTCTTGTGGTTCCATACACAGAAATAGACACTTTTAAGATATATTTTCAAGAATTTTTCACACTGTGCATTTCCAAAAAAAGATTACAAACTCATTATAAAATTTTCCACGTCGATGAATATTTAAATGTGTAGCTATTAAAAGAGATAAACGTTCCACTGCTTTGTGATAAAGATGCTGTCGTTTCAATAAAGCGATGCTTCTCCAAAGAATACTGGCATAGATCCACGGCTAATAATAATAACGATGAAAGAAGAGAAAATTATGTAAATTTATAATATGGAGATTTATTGTTGAGAAAAATAACACACAAGGAGAAAATGCGTTTCTCGTTTTTTTAATATAAAAAAAAATTTATAAAAATATAAAAAATAAATAGAGAAAATCATAAAATGAAGCCTTGTGAGAATCATCATCCGAAGGAAAAATTCGTCTCTCTATAAAAAGAGAGATATATAGAAGGAGTAGAAAGAAGATGAGAAGGAAATAAAAAAGAGAAAAATATAAAATAAATATATAAAGAAAATAAAATAGAAGGATCCAATGAAATTTAAAAATTTCTCCCATTTTTTAATTTTTCTTAACGAAATTTACCGCTGTAAATCGACGAAAGAAAGGATGACAAAGAGAGGAAGAGAGATTTCTATCTCCATTCTTCTCTTTTTCTGCTAGAAATAAGCAAAGAAACTGCTCTGCCTCATGAAAACTTTCCTCAAGTAGACCATCGCTATCCTTTCCCAAAAACTGAAAAAATAATAAAAAAATAAAAAATTTTGTCCTCCAAGTAGAAATTTCTCTTTTTTTCTTTTTCTTTGCAATAGTTTATATAGAAAGAAGATCAAACTTTAAATCAAAAAGATTTTGTATCCACGTATTTGAAAATGGCCATCCTGTTCCCATTTCTCTTTATTTTTTTTGAAATTCTTTACCCTCTCCTACAAAATATCTTTCTATTCTCTTCTTCTCCATAATGGAAATACTAATCTCTTTCAATAACTTCTTCTCATAGTCTCTTTACATACTCTCTCTCACACACATTGCAATCCTAATCTTAAATCCTTCATCCATTTCTTTATCTCATCCACTTTATATCTTCTACTCTATACACACAGGCAATCTACTGTTTCATCTCTTTAAAATTTTTATATCCTAAATTCTTTATTAAAATACATCATCCTGCTGTTCTATTGTTTTTACTCTTTTTCAATACTATTTAATTATTTTTATAATATTAAAATGCTCCTTTTTGTTATAATCCAATTTATGTGGTATCTTCTTTCTTGTTAAAAATGAGTAAGAAATGATAGAGATACGTTGGATTCAATGGAATGCTATGATTCTCTTACTCTATGTGATAATTTTTCTTCAATAAAATCTTCTAATCGTCGTGCATTTTCATAGGCATCCAAAGCAAAGCGATCTGAATGAGTCAAAAAATATTATAATAATAATAGAGAAATAATACGAAGAAAAGATTGAAATATGCCAAATTTAGAGTGAATTATGGGAGGAAGTCGATAGAAAGCATTCGAAAGAGTAGTAATACTATTAAGAAGGAAGAAAAAGAGATACTCCATGAGAGAGAGAGAATATAAATAATGAAGGAAGGAAGAAAGAGAGAAAGAGAGAGAGAGAGAGAGAGAGAGTAGAGAGAGAGAGAGAGAGAGAGAGTAGAGAGAGAGAGAGAGAGAGAGAGAGAGATAGAAATATATAATGCAGGAAGGAAGGAAGAAGAGATATATATATATAAGGAATGTAATTTATGAAAGCAGAGAGAGAGATAAAAATATATAATGCAGAAAGGAAGGAAGAAGAAAAATAGATTAAAAACACTAACAAAGGATATTCTCTATTAAAATATATACAGTTTTCAAGATATTTCCAAAATGCACAGTATATAGTTTCTTCTTACATGTATACCTTTAAAAATACGAAAAGAAGAAGAAGAAGAAGGACAATTATAGGGTGGAAATTTGATTTTTTTCAACGTAGCCAACGTAGCCATCGTTGCCGTCTCACCAGAGGCAACATAATATAAGAATTGAATACGTTTGAAAAGAGTGTGGCAGTCGTCTTCTAAACGTAGTAAAGGCCCAGTAATTTTAAATAAACATTTTAGGAGTTCTCCGTATAAATTACGGCTACTTAAAGTTGTATATTCTGAAAATTTGAAAAAAAAAGAAAAAAAAGAGGTAAAACAGGCTGTAAACACACATAAAAACTATAAAAATAATAACTTAAAAAGGAAATATATTTGGAAAAATTCATCCTGATCACTCTGAAAAAGAATGAGAAGACAAGAAATCGTGTCTTTCCTGGGAAGAGAGTTGAGATGAGAGAGAGAGAGAGTTGAGATGAGAGAGAGAGAGAGTTGAGATGAGAGAGAGAGAGAGTTGAGATGAGAGAGAGAGAG